>CM071604.1:23243601-23291118 GCA_036365135.1 Miichthys miiuy
TAACATACACTTACATTTTTCAGCATCTCTTCCACCTAAACTGACAGTGAATCCACCGGTGATCACAGAGACAGACTCAGTCACATTGAACTGTCAGACTCCATCATCTGTTTCTGTGTCTCAGTGTTATTTCTACACTTTAAGTGGAGAAATATCAGAGCTCTCCTTGTCTGCAGACACTGACAGGAACTGAGCTGCTGAAGAGCGTCACATCAGAGTTCACCTGCTGAAGTTAAAGTGAAATGTTTTTACACTGTAAAGTTTGAAGATTAGATTCTCCATCTCCACACAGTGACACATCCTCCATCACCATACACAGTGAGTGATTGTTTCTCCTGATGTTATTATATCTCAATACAATATCATCACTAGAGACAGAAATATGATTCATCAACCTATGTTCCCATCACAATGCCACCTGTGGGCAAAGGTGATACGTGATTTTTATTACGTAAAATTAATGAAAACTTGTTAATGTCACAATATGTTTTACAGTTAGTTGTTGTGTTGTGATTTATCACAGTAGGACAGTTTTCACGTCGCAGACACATTATAATCTTACTTCATAGAAATAGTTCTTTGTATTTAATGACTTTTCATTCATCTTTTTGTAGGACAAAACCAAAAATGAGTCTTCAACATTTTCCTGGTGAACACGTTCTCTTTATTGCTCTCTGCCTGGATCTGCTGATCATGATACGAATGTAACCTGCTTTGGAGAATCAAGTCATCCAGTTCAAACAACAACCTGGAAGCTCAAACAATCAATGGATCTGCCAGTTTTTGTCACAACTGAAGATTTGCTGAGACGTCACGTTCAGTTCAACAAAGTGATGCCAGCTGTGATTACACTTTGAGAAGTGAACCCAACTCTTTGTCTCTCGTAGTGATGGATACAGCTTGACTGGTAAGTCAGAGAAGATATGAACACACATGCTACACTGACTTTACTGTATGTGACACAACATTTGCAATAAGAAACTGATGAATGTTTTAATGAAATCAATTGTGAATGTGTAAATCAGACATACATTATCGCTCAAAACTTTAGGTCATCTGTTTTACTGATGTTTTTCTTCTGTATCTCAAAACGATTAATTGTTTTAAAGTTTGCTCAAAATATACAAAATACAAATGCACAAGTAATAAGGGTGTCCCATATAATTGTCTTCATTAATATTGACTTGATTGTACAAATTTCTTGACTTTAATCCATCTTCTCTTACTGTAGATATTGTGAAAAAAGAGTCAAGCTTCCACCAGACAATGTCAACATTTAGTATGACCACAGGTATGAAATTTTAGATAGCAGTCCAGAACATCATTGCACCTCTGCTTGATTTGGTTTCAATTTTGAGGAGGCCTTTGTATTTTATTTGCCAGGTTTGACTGATTACAGGTCTGATGCTTCTACTCTGTAAAATTACCATCAGGTAACAAAATAACAGATACATTAGGTGTGACATTAGTTCATATGATTATACATGTTTCAGTGTATTCAGTCTTTAAATTTTTGGTTTATTTTGTTTTCCAGCAGGTTGGCCTGTTGGTACGCATGCAATAGTACTGTTGTTTCTACATCTACTTCACCAACACCAGTGAAAGCAGCATCAGGTGACATGCTTATCACGTTTTCAAAAAGTCACACTGATTCATTACAAAATGTTTGAAATGTACAAATGTTCACATGTAAAACATTTAATATGTTTATAAGTGATTATCCTGAATGTCAGTCAAAGTGCATACTGTAAAGTGATGGTTGCTGATTGGTTTGTGATTGATATGCAGTTGCCTGTTGCAAACTTTTGTGCAGATTCTAGCCAGCATTGTTAAAGTTGTTATGCAGCACAAGGCAAATTTGCAACTCTGACAACTTTGCTGCTTATTATTTGTACTTTATTGCAAAGGAAGACAATAAATGGATACATATTTCCATATGGATAAATATGTTTTGTTATTCAGAAACAGATATAGTCTGACTTCTATGAATCCAGAGTCTGTTGATGAAATATCAGGTACTGTAGCTATACTCCAGGGCTCAAATATTGAAGTGATGTTATTTGTGCTAAATGTGATATCATAGAAGATTTTATTTTGAAGTTTAAAATGTCTCTCATCTTTAGGAGTCACATGTTGCTATTGAAACAAAATATCACAGACAAGTAATATTAATTTTAACATCTATTACATGCCACAACTGCACTCCTCAAACCTCGATCTTTAAATGATGTTTAAACCTAATTTATTCAGTAACTTAATGTCAGTAAAAAAGCGATACTTTGATTTCCATTTTATATATTGCACTGGTATTAAGTGTTGATTGATCTTGTTTATGCCTTTTGTTGTTTCAGCAGCAGAAATGTGGACATGGAAGTTTAGCAGTTGTGGCTGGTTGTGGAGTAACTGTCGTGTCATCTTGCTGGTTTGGAATTCTCTGTTACAAAGAAGAGCTGGTGAGAACTTTATCTCATAAAGTCAGAATCTGCTGTTTTTATATCGGGGTTCACACATAATGAAATGCAGAATTTTACAAGAAAAATCTGAAACCCTCTTCATATTTTTGGGATGCATTAGTTTCTGGTAGCAAAGTGTAAAGAATAACTGCTACATCCTGTATCCCTGTTTTATTAGTTATTATTGAAGCTTCCAATATTCACTGGCAATTTTTTTCATTTTCTAGAAAATGTGTTTCAAGAGGTAAGAAACCTTAATTCTCAAAGATTATTAGTTCACTTGAATGAGTAGCAGTCATGTATCTCCTTTTATCACTGCTCTGGTTTACATTCATTCAGCCGTTCATTCTGGCAGCTGACCAGGACAGTCACAGTCCTCTTCTGACTGCCTCTGCGCTGCTTTACACGTGCAGCTGTAGGTTCAGTGCTTGACTCAAAGACTCTATTTTTTTCTATTTGACATTTAGACCAAAAGTGCTTCACTGGTAAATCAAAAGGTATGTTACTTACTTGCATCTACAATAATCATGCCATTAACAGTTATTTATACAATAATGTTTCATTTACAGTGTTTTGTTACAGTTTATTAAGTTGAGCTTTGGTTTCTGTTTTAGATCTCAGAATATTTGGTGAACTGAAAGAGTGGTGATTTCAAAACTTGTGTGTCTACTAAATGTTTTTTCCTTCATGCAGTGATTATTCTGTCTTAGATAAGGCCTTCTATCATTTTGTTAAATAATTGCAGGGTGGTTATGATGAAACCTACAGTATCGTCACCTATAAATGCAAGAATGGTGAGCTGCTTTCTCTTCCTGAATGTAGTATCAGGTTATTAGAGAGTTTGAATCTTCGCTTCATGGTGCAAGTTTTGCTGAAGTGCTTAACAGTGGTCAAATTTGAACAGGCATAACATGCCATCACAGATACAGTCATGCAATAAATAATGCTGATAAACATTTACATGTCACTGAGGGCAGTTAAGTCATGTGTGTTTCTGTTTATAGAGTGACAGCAGCAGCCGCTCAGAGAAGCTACATCCGCCCTGAGAGACACAGTGTGCAGGACTCCAAAGTCAATTTGAAATACAAGCGTTGCTTTTCGCATCTTTCTTCAAACAGTTAGACAGAAGATAACATGTAATGTGCGTTGCAATGCTTCAAATAATAAAACATTTTCCACAACTGGTCTATTAATTTGTGAATTAGAAGTTCAATTTCATGTTTATTTATATAGTTGTTTAAACACACAACATTATCAAAGTGCCTTAAACACAAGGAGTGATTTACACCTTACATGAACACAAATTAATACAAGTCACTTAACTCACTGATACAACATTCACAGAAAAGCTAACAACACAAACCTTAAAACAATGAGTCACTATTTTTTTAAGATTAATTAAAATTATTATTTCAGTCAATGTGATATTTTACAAACTAGTGAATAACACAGCTTGTGCAGTATAATTTATGCAAATAAAATGGTTGAATGTTCAGGACAAACATGAGAAATAACAGCATGTTTACTTCAAGTAGACCATGCACATGAACAATATTTTACACTCAGACACACTCTGAGTCTACAGACTGTTGAGTTTGTGTATCTACTAATATGGAAAAAGCTCAAACTGAGCTGCTGTATATGTGTGTGAACAAACATCTTCACAGTTCAGTGGTTGATTAAATCTAAATAAAACATGTACGTATTGGGTACTTAAAAAATGAGTGTACAAGTGTGGCCTGCTAATCTCTGATGCTGTCTGTGGTTTTCCTAAGAACAAGTTCACAAGTACAGTTTCAGATGCTCATTTTGGCAGCTGCTTGGTTAGCCACAGTCCTCCTCTGCCTGCCTCTGACCCGCTCCACTCGTACAGCTGTAGGTTCAGTACTTTGTTTAAAGGCATGTGAGCGCTTCTTAACTTACTTTCTAATAAGGTCCATTGAGAAATTTTTAAAAATCAAAGCAGCAGTTGATAATTCAACTCAGAAATTTAATATATTAATTAAATAACATCAAAAAGAGTTCAGAAAGTTCTGTAAACATCCATCACAGCAGATCCTTGTTAAGTCAACAAATTGAGAAAGAAGGAGGAGGTTACAGTGTTTTAGCACCATGAAGGTGTTGACATGAATGAATCAGCAGAGTAACACTGACAACTGTTTGGTCAGAAAGACTCCATCTCATATTTTCCAATTTCCAAGCACACCTGAGATTTCTTTTCAGTCACATCATTTTGAGATGTTTGGGGAGAGTAGTAGTTTATTCATTTGGAAATGTTTGTCGTGAAAACTTCACTGGTAAATCAAAAGGTATTTTTCATCATCATGCATCTTTCTTCAGAGTTCAGCCTCTAATGTGGTTGATTTGATCAAAATAAAACATGTATGTACTAAGTACTTAAAAAGGATGTCACATATACATGTGTGGCCTCTCTGTAATGTGATTCACCTCTGAAGCTGTCTGTGGTTTTTCAAAGAACAAGTTCACGAGTGCAAGACAGTTCAGTACGTCAGAGTCTCGGTGTAGTCGGACACAAAAGTATCTTTTTGGAGGATTTTCATTTATATTTGATGTTATTTCTTGGTTGCTTAAGTTATTTTGTTATTATTATCTATTTATCTTGTTAACACATTGTATTACCAACAGATTCTTCTCTTGAGATTCAAACACAAGGTCAGTCTCTGTTATCTGTCAGTCTGTTATCTCTTGCTTTAATTATCTGTTCATAACTTGACTACACATTTTGTATAGTATATTTTTTCTTTATTTTGTTTTCATTATTAACAAACAAATTTCATTCAAAATATTGAATCCTTTATCTGAATCTAGGGCTCTGATCATGGCTCTGAAAGATCAGTGACCTAACTGTGCCTGCATTGATAAATCCATGCTGTCCGTGGTGCTGAAGTAGCAGACAGCTCCTGTCCTTCTGTGCGTCTGGTGTTAACTGTTAATCAGAGGCTTGATGGCCTGTGGGAATAAACTGTTTCTGTGTCTCTTCCATGAGGGAAAGTAAGAAAGTAAGAAATTTGTTGTGCCCAGGGTGTAATGGATCTATAGTGGTGTCTCCTGCTCGCTCCTGACTCTGGACATGTATGTAAGTCCTGAATGGAAAGCAGGTTGACACTGGTTATTTTCTCTGCTGTCCTTAACTGTCCGTTTAGTCTGTTCCTATTTGATTGGAGATCCAAATGAGACAGCGATGGAGTGTGTAGATCTGGATCACTAGCTCTGGAAGGTTGAGCTTCCTGAGCTGGAGCAGGTTGTTAATCCTCTGCTGCACCTTTTTCATGATAGTGTCTGTGTTGGTTCTGACCGTACCAGAGGACCAGCACCAGCCTCCTGCCTGTAGGCAGACTCGTCACGTCCTGGATGAGGCAGATGACCATTGTGTCATCTGCAAATCAAGATGGGGGCACCAATACTGATTGTCAAGTCTTTTAATTGAAGAATTCCTTATTCCTTAATCCATCCACTCCTGAACTACGTCATAAAACAACATTAAACAACAACAACTTTAAACTTTAAACAACTTTAACATGAACATTTGTACTGGCCCTCAGTAAAACAAAGTGACATCTCATATGCAGCATTGTAATCCGTACTTTTGATTTGAATTGTCAGACAGTCTAAACTGTAGTATGAAGGTCATAAATGTAGCCATTTGTAAAATAATAATAATAATTTTTGGATGTGTCAATAGCCATGTGGTGATAATATATTTGCACAGACAACAGCTCCCCCTGTTGACAAAATGACCCCATACTGTCTCCACCTGAAGCTTCATTTATTCAAAGAGTGTTTTACATAGGCAAGAAAAGCATTTAATGAAATGTTTAAAATATAAAACATAAAACATTATAAAAAAAATACTGATTAATAATATCAATTAATATTAATTATGAATAATGATAATAATAATAATGGTACATACACCACTAGTCCTACCATTTCTGAAAAAGGCAACAAATAAAACAAACAATAAAACAACTGTGGTAAGTTTAATCTAAATATAAAGTCTGTGAACCATCTGTTCATGTGATTCTCTTCTGTGGTCTTCCTGTTCTGCATGTACTCCATCATCTGTTTCTGTGTCTCAGTGTTATTTTCTCTTTGTGAGAAGGGACATGTTAAAGATTCTCTTGTCTGCAGACACTGACAGGAACTGAGCTGCTGAAGATGTCACATCAACATTCACCTGCTAAGGTTAAAGTGAAATGGACTCTCTCACTCTTCCTTCCTTCTATCATTTTGTTAAATGTTTGGGTGGTTATGATGAAACCTACAGTATCGTCACCTATAAATGCAAGAATGGTGAGCTGTTTCTCTTCTGAATGTAGTATCAGGTTATTAGAGAGTTTGAATCTTTGTTCATGGTGCAGGTTTTCAGGCATAACATGCCATTGCAGATACAGCCATGCAATACATAATGCTGACATACAGTCACTGAGGGCAGTTAAGTCATGTGTGTTTCTTTCTGTTTATAGAGTGACAGCAGCAGCGCTCAGGAAGCTACATCCTACTGAGAGACACAGCGTACAGGAGTCCAAAGTCAATTTGAAATACAAGCTTCACTTTTTTCTTGAATCTTTTCACTTTGCTTCAAACAGAAGTTAGACAGAAGATAACATGTACTGTGTGTTGCAATGCTTTAAATAATAAAAACATCTTCAACAACTATTAAAACAAGTCATTATTTGTGTTTATTTGTGAAGTTAAATTTCAGGTTCATGTTTTTATATAGTCCTTTAAACACAAAACATGTCTGTACCAAAGTACCTTACACACGGAGTGATTCAGACCACATGTGCACATTAATACATCTCATCCACAGGAAATGCAGTAAAACCAGCTACAACACAAAAGCGCAACACAAAGGAACAAAGAAAGGAGAAACACTAAATCAGTCATAACATATTTTAGGCCAAATTAAAAACAATGATTCAGTCAATGTGTAGCATAATTTATGCTAATTAAATGATTGTGTTCTGCACAAACAGAAATATCAGCATGTTCACTGGTAGGCCATGAACATGAACATATAAGTATTTTACACTCAGACACACTCTGACTCTACAGACTGTTGAGTTTGTGTATCTATAAATATGAAAAAGCTGAAACAGAGCTGCTGTGTGAACAAGTTCAGCCAGTTCAGCCTCCAGTGTGGTTGATTCAGTCTAAATAAAACACACATATATTAGGTGCTTGAAAAGGATGTCACATGTATGTATCTGTGGCCTGTCTCTAATGTGATTCACCTCTGATGCTGCCTGTGGTCTTTTCTGAGAACAAGTTCACAAGTGCAAGACAGTTCAGTACGTCAAAGTCTCGGTGTAGTCAGACACACAAGTATCTTTTTGGATTGTCAGGATTGTGGACAGTCTCAGCATTCAGCTTCATCATGGCTGGATGCCTGTTGTTTGTCATCCTCATGCGTAGTTAACTTCTTGATTTTTCATGATTAATGCAGGTTATTACAAAAATATGTAGATAAAATTTGACATTAATATGTAATCAGCCATCATGTGTCTGGATGTTATACCACACCAAATCTATGCTTTATTGTTTTTAAGATTGGTTCATTTATGAACTTTTCATTGAGTTATTATTATATTTATTTATGTATTTGGTCAAATTGTATTTCCAACAGATTCTTCTCTCAAGATTCAAACTCAAGGTCAGTCTCTGATCTGTTATCTTCACATCCAGCTGTGTTGTGATCGCTCTGTGGGAACTATTAAAGTCTGTTAATAATTTGACTATTTTCACATACAGTTTGGTTGTACAATATATTTTCCTTTTTTTCTTCTACATTAAATCACAATTTTTCATTCAGAATATCTTCATATTTGTGCAACTGTTAAGTATGTGACATGTTTACCTCTTCATTTTCAGCTCTTCTTCCACCTAAACTGACAGTGAATCCACGGTGATCACAGAGACAGACTCAGTCATTGAACTGTCAGACTCCATCATCTGTTTCTGTGTCTTTGTGTTATTTCTCACTTTAAATGGAGGAGATGTCAGAAGCTTTCCTTGTCTGCATACTCTGACAGGAACTGAGCTGCTGAAGATGTCACATCAGAGATCACCAGCTCATGTTAAAGTGAAATGTTTTTACCTTCCTGGCGTCGATCTCCCAGAGTGACATGTCCTCCATCATCATTCAAAGTGAGTGAACACTGCTGCTATGGACTAATATTAGGATATCTTGGTAGTGTCAATACAAACAACAAAGTGGCTCCTAAGATTTGAGTCAGGTCTTCAGAAAGTGTTGAAGACTTAGAATGAGTATCAAATTGAATCATTTAAAAACTGAATGCACTGTATGATCACAGAGACAGACTCTGATAGAACAGAATGTAGGAAGTTACACAGCATGTTATATTACACTTTTACACCAGGTTGCAAGAAGAATAGCATTAACATTAAAGTTGGACACTATGTATAGTTTACAATTTTATAGTAATACATAATTGCAGCTATTAATTATATGATGTGTTTCACTAAATTTACAGCTCTTCTTCCACCTAAACTGACAGTGAATCCACCGGTGATCACAGAGACAGACTCAGTCACACTGAACTGTCACCTCCATCATCTGTTTCTGTGTCTCAGTGTTATTTCTACACTTTAAGTGGAGAAATATCAGAGACTCCTCTTGTCTGCAGACACTGACAGGAACTGAGCTGCTGAAGATGTCACATCAGTTCACCTTTGAAGTTAAAGTGAAATGTTATTACACTGTAAAGCTTGGAGATTTAAATTCTCCATCTCACACAGTGACACATCCTCCATCACCATACACAGTGAAATGATTCTCCTGATTTTTTATATCTCAATATAATATCATCACTTCCAGACAGAAATATGATTCATCAACTATGTTCCCATCACAATGCCACCTGTGGGAAGGTGATACGTGATTTTTAATGGAATTAGAGTCCTTTGTAAACAAAATAAAGTTATTTTAGGAGTCATGTTGCTTTATTGAAACAAAATATCACAGACAAGTAATATTAATTTTAACATGCTGTTACCACACTGCACTCCTCAAACCTCAATCTTTAAATGATGTTTAAACCTAATTTATTCAGTAACTTAATGTCAGTAAAAAGCGATACTTTGATTTCCATTTTATATACACTGGTATTAAGTGCTGAAATATTGTGAATATGCACAGTACTTATTTTGTTTTGTTAACAGCTGACACTTGTTTATGCCTTTTGTTGTTTCACAGCAGAAATGGACATGGAAGTTTGTAGCAGTTGTGTTTGGTTGTGGGTAACTGTCATGTCATCTTGCTGGTTTCAGTAATACTTTGGAGGAAAAGAGAGCTGGTGAGAACTTTATCTCATAAAGTCATAATCTGCTGTTTTTATATGATTCACACATAATGAAATGCAGAATTTTAACAAAATCTGAAACCCTCTCCATCTGGGGGGAGACACAGCTTGTGTCATAATTTAATGTATGTTATGTATAGAGGTAATCATTGACTCCTGATATTTATTCATTTTGACAGAGTTAAACTTCTACTCAAAAGATATCATCACCAAAAAAAGCTACTACTTCAAAAACTCTGCCATTTATATAAATTATTTATAGAGTAAAATGTTGCTAAGACGTGGGGTTGTCTGATCTCTCAAAGAATCCAGCAGAAATGTTAATTTTAGCACACAGGGAGGAGGTTAGTGAAGCTGCAGCAGCAAACATCATTGCCATGGAGTGTACCAGTAGCAGAATTTTAGTGGGAAGTGTCAGGTTATAGGCTGCAGCTGTGGCTGCTAATATAGCGATAAAGCTGGTGAAGGAGCCACTGATGGTGAAGCATGTAAAAACAAATGCCAATCTGCTAGTTTAAGTGTAAACTCAGTGCTCTGCCTGAACTAAACTACTCTTTTTTGGTTAAGATGGAGTACACAGTTGACCTATATGCACATTTTGACTTGGATCTTAAATACAATTTGCAGAAGTCTCTGACACAGTTTCATATTGTCTCAGATGAATAGTGTTTACAGAGGTCACAGCTACTAAAATAACCAGTGTGAAATAAACAGCTTGCATAGAACATAGATTCAGGCTGATTTGTAACTGAAAGTAACCACGTGTAGACCACCTCTGCACCAAGACAAAATAATCTCCTTTTCTTGTCTCTAAGTCTTTTTCACATGTGAACAAAACATATTTGATGAGAAGAGATTATATTTGTTCTCTGAACTGTGGGTTTATTTTGTTTTGGCTAAAGACAAAGTTGAACATGTAATGCTGTCTAAGATACAGACAATGATTACAAATATTGTTTCATTTGTTTTAACTCAGAGAAATGTTTATTTGATATGAAGACTTTGGAATAAAATGTCAAACTTAATGATAAACTTTCATCTTGTCATCTTTGTGTGTCTGTCTCAGTCACAGGCTCTGTGGAAGTGAAAAACCTGGAACAACAAAATGAGAATGTAAGTCTGACATGAGGTCAAATATTAAATATATTTGTAATATATATTATGAGATGCTACAGTTTTCTTTTCCCAGTATGATACATACCACTTGTACTCCACCATCTCTGAGGAGCCAGCTGAATTTGCCCTGAAGGAAATGGTGTACAGCACTGTGCAGCGCACTGAAACACAAACAGTGTGTAGAAAAGAAAGCAGCCTGAAGAACTGTTGGAGTGTAAACATTGTGTGTAAAGTTGACCCTGTATAATCTAGACTAATGTTTATGTTAGTATTGCTCCTGCAATGTATTTTTCTCAGATTAACCAAACTTTTACCAACGTTTTACAGCCAGTTCAGTTTTTAAGTTGTGGTTCACAACATGCAGCATTGTTCAACCTGCATTTCATTTTTGCTTGGGGTACTTTGACAGCTCACTTCTTAGAGCATAGACCTCATATGTTAAGGCTGAGTCCTTACCACAGACCTGTGACCTGGTTTCAATTTCACCTGTAGCCCTTTGCTGCATGTCTTCCCCTCTAACCCTGTCCTGTCTCTCTCAAACTGTCACTGACTAATAAGCTAAAACCTTATAAAGATTAAAAATGTTTTGTTTTTTTTTTTATGGGTTTTATTCATATAAACTATAGCAAAGTTCATGTCAGTCCTGTTGTTTTTTTTGTTTTCTATTTCTGCATGTTTTCTGTTTAATGTTAAACATATTTTTTGAAACTGGATATTTCATGTTATTGAGATATGTGACTATGTGCTAGAAATACATTAACATGCATTTATGTCTTACTGTTACTGCTATGGTGTTAATATACTGTATTTTGAATCACGTTATATTCTTCACATATGTTTTATATTCTGCATAAAACTTATATGATTTTATGATTTTAGTTTAATTGATTATTATTTGCAACACAAATAAACTCACGTGGCCTTTTCCTGCAGAAGACAAAGTCATTTGTGGTACATATTGTTAACAGTGTATGAAATTCAATTGGATATCTTGTTTATCTTTTATCTGAGAAGACAAGCTGGTAATGAATGTGAACTGGTGTTGAACAAGCGGGGTCTATTCTTTATGTTTTGGCTATAAGCAGTTCATGATAACACAGTACTCACAAAAGTAACATCTGGGACGATTTTAACCATGAACATGTTAATCAAATAATTAAAAATAATTTTATATTTTTATGATTTTAATTTAAAAAATGCACTTTGTGTAAATATGACGGATCTAAAGTTGGTCTGAAGTGTCTATGATGAAAAATGAGAAGCTATTGACAAAAATTGGCCCATAGTATCTGATGTGGTCATAAAAAAAAAGGTAGTGTGCCTTCACCCTGTTGCATGCACCTTTGAGACAGTCCGTAATATCAGCTCGTGTTCAATAAAACTGGAAACATTCAGATGTTTCTGTGCATATCTGAATAAAACATAAATACTAATTTGCGCATGTGTGTGCAGGTGCAGCTGTTTCATCTCTTTTAGTAAGAACTACATCAAATACTTAGTGTATTTAAGTATTTTATCTTAAATCCAGCTGAAACTGTTTGGCTTTGATTGTATCATAAAGTTGAAATATATACACACACACACACACATATACATAGTCAATAGTCAATGCGCCAAGTGCAGTCTTAGACATTCACAGTATTCAGTTTCATCATGGCTGGTCACCTGCTGTTAGTCGTCCTCTTGTGTAAGTTAAACCTCTTGTTTCTTTCTTTGAATTGTAGGCAGTTACACACCAGAACAGGTATCTTTATTTGAAGCACCAGATTAATGTTTAATGTTAAATGTCAAACGTTTATTTGGTGAGGTTGTGCTCATTTACCAGTGATGAAGCAGGTACATTGGTGATCATGCTTCTAAATTGTTCATGAATGCTGTGGATAAATTGCTGAAATCAAAGTCAATGGTGAGGTCAGGAGGAAGAAAGTGTTCAGGAGCCTCTGGTGTCTTCTCCTTAAAACAAACAATTGCTACTGCCGAGCACTGAGTTTTAGCCTTTGTTGAAGATCATTACAATAGTTTTCAGCACGATAAAGAAACTGATTTTCCAAATTTGGGCTGTGAGTTTGACAGGGTCCCAAATTACAATAAATCATCACTGAGATGTAAAATGATGTTTTAGGGCATTAACATTAAGAGTTGAATATTTAATCTTACATTTGTTTCTCTTAACACTTTGTTCTCCACTAGATTCATTTTCTGAGATGGAAGCGCAAGGTCAGTTCTGAGTTTCATATAATTTTTCATGTCAAGTTTATTTTGTTATCACAGTCACATTTTTTATAACATATATTAACTTATAACATACACAAATTTAGCTCTTCTTCCACCTAAACTGACAGTGAATCACGGTGATCAGAACAGACTCAGTCATTGAACTGTCAGACTCCATCATCTTCGTTGTGTTATTTTACTTTGTTGAGGGCGTGTTAAGCCCTGTCTGCAGACACTGACAGGAACTGAGCTTTGACTGTAATGCATCAGAGTTCACCTGTGAAGTTAAAGTGACATGTTCTTACCTTAAAGCGTATCAATCTCCTGAGAGTGACAGTGTCCTCCATCATCATTGAAGTGAGTGAACACTGCTGCTATGGACTAATATTAGGATATCTTGGTACAGTGTCAGCCAATCAATGAACTAATGTTTCTAAACATGGGGGTCAGGTCTTCAGAGGAAGTGTTGGAAGATTTAGATTGACATCAAATTTAATCATTTAAAATAAAAAAGTCAGCCACAGGACTTCATCATATAGAATTTATCAGCGCAATGATTTTTAAATAAAATTATAAATGTCAATTTAAGATATTAATCAACATATCATTCAACTTTCAGCATCTCTTCCACCTAAATGACAGTGAATCCTCGTGATCACAGAGACAGACTCAGTCACATTGAACTGTCAGACTCCATCATCTGTTTCTGTGTCTCAGTGTTATTTCTACACTTTAAGTGGAGGAAATATCAGAGGCTCCTCTGTCTGCAGACACTGACAGGAACTGAGCTGCTGAAGATGTCACATCAGAGTTCACCTGCTGACGTTAAAGTGATTTGTTTACACTGTAAAGTTTGGAGAGTTAGATTCTCCATCTCCACACAGTGACACATCCTCCATCACCATACACAGTGAGTGATTGTTTCTCCTGATGTTATTATATCTCAATACAATATCACTAGCAGACAGAAATACTGATTCATCAACCTATGTTCCCATCACAATGCCACCTGTGGGCAAAGGTGATACATGATTTTATTACGTAAAAATTAATGAACACAAACTGTCAGAGCATGTAGGGCCAGTGCACATTACCATGTTTAATTGACAGAAGCACACACACTGAAAGGTGGTTATCAAGATGGGGTCCCACATATAAGTCTGTTTGTAGACTCACATGCCTGTTCACAAATCATACATGTTTTGGTTCAGTGGTGATCTTTCTCTGTCAAGTTCTTCTCTGAAAATAAGCCTATAAGCCTCATGACAGCATAACTGGACATAAGAAGTGAAATGCAGAGGCTTCAGTGGTATCACAACATTCAGAAACACTAAAAATAAGAAATGTTCATGGTTTGGTTTTATTTTCTGTGATGTACATGTAACACTAGTGCTGTCTTTTAAGAAAAAGCAACCAGTTCAACAAACAAGACAATAAGAAAACAGAAATGAAATGATGAACATAGCCACACGTGGTTGATTTGTGATATTTAAACAATACCGCATGCTGTGACCTGTCTGTTCATGTGATTCTCTTCATGGATTTCCTGTTCTGCAAAGACTCTTTGTATGTCAAAGTCCACGTAGTCAGACACACAAGTGTAGTCTTGGGCATTCAGTATTCAGCTTCATCATGGCTGGTCGCCTGCTGTTAGTCGTCCTCTTGTGTAGTTAAACCTCTTGTTTCTTTTATTGTAATGTGTCTGTACTGGCACACCAGTACAGGTTTCTATTATTTGTAAGCACCAGATTAATATGTGTATTAGTATTATTTGAGAGAGAACAACATTAACATTAAATGTTTATTATTTATAATTACATCTGTTTCTCTTGTAAACACGTTTTTCTTAACAGGTTTCTTTTCTGAGAGAGCACAAGGTCAGTCCCTGAGTTTAATCTTAGTTTTCATGGACAGGTTTATTCTGTAATCACAGTATGAACAGTTTAGTATAGTCACAAATTAATCTGACATTTTAATATACAATTTTGTAATAATACATTTTGCAGCTATTAATTATTTGATGTGTACTCTACATTTTCAGATCTTGTATTTAATGACTTTTCATTCATCTTTTGTAGGACAAAACCAAAAATGAATCTTCTACATTTTCCTGGTGAATACGTTCACTTTATTTGCTCTCTGCCTGGATCTGCTGATCATGATACGAGATGTAACCTGTACTGGAGAATCAAGTGATCCAGTTCAAACAACAACCATCGGGAAGAAAAGAACCTCAAACAATCAGTGGATCTGCCAGTTTTTGTCACAATTGAAGATTTGCTGAGACGTCTACGCTCAGTTCAACAAAGTGATGCCAGCTGTGATTACACTTTGAGAAGTGAACCCAACTCTTTGTCTCCTCAGTAGTGATGGATACAGCTTTACTGGTGAGTCAGAGAAGATATGAACACACATGCTACACTGACTTTACTGTATGTGACACAACATTTGCAATGAAACTGATGAATGTTTTAATGAAATCAATTGTGAATGTGTAAATCAGACATACATTATCGCTCAAAACTTTAGGTCATCTGTTTTACTGATGTTTTTCTTCTGTATCTCAAAAACGATTAATTGTTTTAAAAGTTTGCTCAAAATATACAAAATACAAATGCACAAGTAATAAGGGTGTCCCATATAATTGTCTTCATTAATATTGACTTGATTGTACACTAGAAATTTCTTGACTTTAATCCATCTTCTCTTACTGTAGATATTGTGAAAAGAGTCAAGCTTGACCCAGACAATGTCAACATTTAGTATGACCACAGGTATGAAATTTTAGATAGCAGTCCAGAACATCATTGCACCTCTGCTTGATTTGGTTTCCTATTTGCAGACTTTTTGTGCAGATGGTAGCCAGCATTGTTAAAGTTGTTGTAGCACAAGGCAAATTTGCAACTCTGACAACTTTGCTGCTTATTATTTGTAATCTTATTGCAAAGGAAGACAATAAATGTATATATCTTTTCATATGAATGAAAATATGTTTTTGTGCCTTCAAGAAACAGATACTAGTCTAACTATGAATCCAGAGTCTGGTGATGAAATATCAGGTACTGTAGACTAAAAATTATTATATTCTCATAAAATGCTCACATGTATTGATGTGAATGTTTTATAACATTTGTGTGCACTTCCTAGGTTCAAGTGTTAGCCATGAGCACTAAAGACAGAGAAACCACAGCTTCAGGTGAGTATATGTGACTCTCACTCACACAGTACTGCATATTCTGATATTAACACTTTATTGACATACTATCTGGTTGTTATGAAATTTTTCTTTGGAAATTTAACACGTTTGAGTTAGCTGTTGAAATTATCCAAGATACTCAGGGTCAAATATTAGATGCAATGTATTTGTGCTAAATGTGATATCATAGAAGATTTTATTTTGAAGTTTAAAATGACTCTTCATCTTTAGGAGTCACATGTTGCTTTATTGAAAGAAAATATCACAGACAAGTAATATTAATATTAATTCTTAACATGCCCACAACTGGACTCCTCAAACCTTGGTCTTTAAATTACAGTATGTTTAAATGTAATTTATTCGGTAACTTAATGTCAGTAAAAGCAAATAATAAAAAAAGAATCAAGCATGAACAGACAATGTCAACATTTAGTATGACCACAGGTATGACATTTTTAAATAAACATAGCAGTCAGAACATTGTTGTACGTTAGTCAATTGGTTTCATATGAATGAAAAATATGTTTTTGTGCCTTCAAGAAACAGATACTAGTCTGACTTCTATGAATCCAGAGTCTGGTGATGAAATATCAGGTACTGTACTATACTCAGGGCTCAAATATTAGATGTGATGTTATTTGTGCTAAATGTGATATCATAGAAGATTTTATTTTGAAGTTTAGAATGACTCTCTCATCTTTAGGAGTCACATGTTGCTTTATTGAAAGAAAATATCACAGACAAGTAATATTAATAGTAATTCTTATTGCGGAGTCCACAACTGACTCCTCAAACCTCGATCTTTAAATGATGTTTAAACCTAATTTATTCAGTAACTTAATGTCAGTAAAAAAAGCATTACTTTGATTTCCATTTTATATATTGTAGTGGTATTAAGTGTTGATTGATCTTGTTTATGCCTTTTGTTGTTTCAGCAGAAATGTGGACATGGAAGTTTGTAGCAGTGTGGCTGGTTGTGGAGTAACTGTCGGTGTCATCTTGCTGGTTTTGGGAATTCTCTGTTACAAAAGAAGAGCTGGTGAGAACTTTATCTCATAAAGTCAGAATCTGCTGTTTTTATATCGGTTCACACATAATGAAATGCAGAATTTTACAAGAAAAAATGAAACCCTCTCCATATTTTTGGGATGCATTAGTTTCTGGTAGCAAAGTGTAAAAGAATAACTGCTACATCCTGTATCCCTGTTTTATTAGTTATTATTGAAGCTTCCCAATATTCACTGGCAATTTTTTTTCATTTTCTAGAGAAATGTGTTTCCAAGAGGTAAGAAATTGCTAATTCTCAAAGATTATTAGTTCACTTGAATAAGTAGCAGTCATGTATCTCCTTTTCTATCACTGCTCTGGTTTACATTCATTCAGCTGTTCATTCTGGCAGCTGACCAGGACAGTCACAGTCCTCTTCTGACTGCCTCTGCGCTGCTTTACACCGTACAGCTGTAGGTTCAGTGCTTCACTCAAAGACTCTATTTTTTTCTATTTTTAACATTTAGACCAAGAGTAAGCTTCACTGGTAAATCAAAAGGTATGTTACTTACTTGCATAAACTACAATAATCATGCCATTAACAGTTATTTATACAATAATGTTTCATTTACAGTGTTTTGTTACAGTTTATTAAGTTGAGCTTTGTTTTCTGTTTTAGATCTCAGGAATATTTGGTGAGTGTCAACAGTGAAAGAGTGGTGATTTCAAAACTTGTGTGTCTACTAAATGTTTTTTTCCTTCATGCAGTGATTATTCTGTCTTAGATAAGGCCTTCTGTCATTTTGTTAAATAATTGCAGGGTGGTTATGATGAAACCTACAGTATCATCACCTATAAATGCAAGAATGGTGAGCTAAATAAACTACAATAATCATGCCACTGATAGTTATTTATACAATAATGTTTCATTTACAGTGTTTTGTTACAGTTTATTAAGTTGAGCTTTGGTTTCTGTTTTAGATCTCAGGGAATATTTGGTGAGTGTCAACAGTGAAAGAGTGGTGATTTCAAAACTTGTGTGTCTACTAAATGTTTTTTTCCTTCATACAGTGATTATTCTGTCTTAGATAAGGCCTTCTATCATTTTGTTAAATAATTGCAGGGTGGTTATGATGAAACCTACAGTATCGTCACTATAAATGCAAGAATGGTGAGCTGCTTTTTCTTCCTGAATGTAGTATCAGGTTATTAGAGAGTTTGAATCTTCGCTTCATGGTGCAAGTTTTGCTGAAGTGCTTAACAGTGGCCAGAATTTGAACAGGCATAACATGCCATCACAGATACAGTCATGCAATAAATAATGCTGATAAACATTTACATGTCACTGAGGGCAGTTAAGTCATGTGTGTTTTTTTCTGTTTATAGAGTGACAGCAGCAGCCGCTCAGAGAAGCTACATCCGCCTGAGAGACACAGTGTGCAGGACTCCAAAGTCAATTTGAAATACAAGCGTTCTTTCTCATCTTTTTTTTTTGCTTCAAACAGAAGTTAGACAGAAGATAACATGTAATGTGCTTTGCAATGCTTCAAATAATAAAACATTTTCCACAACTGGTCTATTAATTTGTGAATTAGAAGTTCAATTTCATGTTTATTTATATAGTTGTTTAAACACACAACATTATCAAAGTGCCTTAAACACAAGGAGTGATTTACACTCACATGAACACAAATTAATACAAGTCACTTAACTCACTGATACAACATTCACAGAAAAGCTAACAACACAAACCTTAAAACAATGAAAGAATGAAAAGGGGAAATATTAAGTCAATCACTATTTTTAAGATTAATTAAAATTATTATTTCAGTCAATGTGATATTTTACAAACTAGAGGAATAACACAGCTTGTGCAGTATAATTTATGCAAATAAAATGGTTGAATGTTCAGGACAAACATGAGAAATAACAGCATGTTTACTTCAAGTAGACCATGCACATGAACAATATTTTACACTCAGACACACTCTGAGTCTACAGACTGTTGAGTTTGTGTATCTACTAATATGAAAAGCTCAAACTGAGCTGCTGTATATGTGTGTGAACAAACATCTTCACAGTTCAGTGGTTGATTAAATCTAAATAAAACATGTACGTATTGGGCACTTAAAAATGAGTGTACAAGTGTGGCCTGCTAATCTCTGATGCTGTCTGTGGTTTTCCTAAGAACAAGTTCACAAGTACAGTTTCAGATGCTCATTTTGGCAGCTGCTTGGTTAGCCACAGTCCTCCTCTGCCTGCCTCTGACCCGCTCCACTCACAGCTGTAGGTTCAGTACTTTGTTTAAAGGCACGTGAGCGCTTCTTAACTTACTTTCTAATAAGGTCCATTGAGAATTTTTAAAAATCAAAGCAGCAGTGATAATTCTGCTGAAAATCAACTCAGGAATTTAATATATTAATTAAATAACATCAAAAAGAGTTCAGAAAGTTCTGTAAACATCCATCACAGCAGATCCTTGTTAAGTCAACAAATTGAGAAAAGAAGGAGGAGGTTACAGTGTTTTAGCACCATGAAGGTGTTGTGAATGAATCAGCAGAGTAACACTGACAACTGTTTGGTCAGAAAGACTCCATCTCATATTTTCCAATTTCCAAGCACACCTGAGATTTCTTTTCAGTCACATCATTTTGAGATGTTTGGGGAGAGTAGTAGTTTATTCATTTGGAAATGTTTGTCGTGAAAACTTCACTGGTAAATCAAAAGGTATTTTTCATCATCACATGCATCTTTCTTCAGAATTCAGCCTCTAATGTGGTTGATTTGATCAAAATAAAACATGTATGTACTAAGTACTTAAAAGGATGTCACATATACATGTGTGGCCTCTCTGTAATGTGATTCACCTCTGAAGCTGTCTGTGGTTTTCAAAGAACAAGTTCACGAGTGCAAGACAGTTCAGTACGTCAGAGTCTCGTGTAGTCGGACACAAAAGTATCTTTTGGAGGATTTTCATTTATATTTGATGTTATTTCTTGGTTGCTTAAGTTATTATTGTGTTATTATTACATCTATTTATCTTGTTAACACATTGTATTACCAACAGATTCTTCTCTTGAGATTCAAACACAAGGTCAGTCTCTGTTATCTGTCAGTCTGTTATCTCTTGCTTTAATTATCTGTTCATAACTTGACTACACATTTTGTATAGTATATTTTTTCTTTATTTTGTTTTCATTATTAACAAACAAATTTCACATTCAAAATATTGAATCCTTTATCTGAATCTAGGGCACTGATCATGACTCTGAAAGATCAGTGACCTAACTGTGCCTGCATTGATAAATCCATGCTGCTGTCCGTGGTGCTGAAGTAGCAGACAGCTCCTGTCCTTCTGTGCGTCTGGTGTTAACTGTTAATCAGAGGCTTGATGGCCTGTGGGAATAAACTGTTTCTGTGTCTCTTCCATGAGGGAAAGTAAGAAAGTAAGAAATTTGTTGTGCCCAGGTGTAATGGATCTGTAGTGGTGTCTCCTGCTCGCTCCTGACTCTGGACATGTATGTAAGTCCTGAATGGAAAGCAGGTTGACACTGGTTATTTTCTCTGCTGTCCTTAACTGTCCATTTTAGTCTGTTCCTATTTGATTGGAGATCCAAATGAGACAGCGATGGTCGGTGTAGATCTGGATCACTAGCTCTTTAGGCAGGTTGAGCTTCCTGAGCTGGAGCAGGATGTTAATCCTCTGCTGCACCTTTTCATGATAGTGTCTGTGTTGGACTCCACTTTGGATCCTAGGAGATGGTGGATGCCAGAAACCTGAATGTTTCCACAGCAGACACAGAATTGTTGAGTATGTGATGGGCGGCAGGGTTAGGGGCTCCTCCTGAAGTCCACTGTCATCTCCACAGTTTTGAGTGTGTTCAGCTCCAGATTGTTCTGACTGTACCAGAGGACCAGCACCAGCCTCCTGCCTGTAGGCAGACTCGTCACGTCCTGGATGAGGCAGATGACCATTGTGTCATCTGCAAATCAAGATGGGGGCACCAATACTGATTGTCAAGTCTTTTAATTGAAGAATTCCTTATTCCTTAATCCATCCACTCCTGAACTCCGTCATAAAACAACATTAAACAACAACAACTTTAAACTTTAAACAACTTTAACATGAACATTTGTACTGGCCTCAGTAAAACAAAGTGACATCTCATATGCAGCATTGTAATCCGTACATTTGATTTGAATTGTCAGACAGTCTAAACTGTAGTATGAAGGTCATAAATGTAGCCATTTGTAAAATAATAATAATAATTTTGGATGTGTAATAGCCATGTGGTGAATATAATTGCACAGACAACAGCTCCCCTGTTGACAAAATGACCTTACTGATCTCCACCTGAAGCTTCATTTATTCAAAGTGTTTTACATAGGCAAAGAAAAGCATTTGAAAACAAATGTTTAAAATATAAAACATAAAACATTATAAAAATACTGATTAATAATATCAAATAATATTAATTATGAATAATAATGATAATAATAATAATTGTACATACACCACTAGTCCTACCATTTCTGAAAAAGGCAACAAATAAAACAAACAATAAGAAAGCAACTGTGGTAAGTTTAATCTAAATATAAAGTCTGTGAACCATCTGTTCATGTGATTCTCTTCTGTGGTTTTCCTGTTCTGCATGTACTCCATCATCTGTTTCTGTGTCTCAGTGGTATTTTCTCTTGTGAGAAGGGACGTGTTAAAAGATTCTCTTGTCTGCAGACACTGACAGGAACTGAGCTGCTGAAGATGTCACATCAACATTCACCTGCTAAGGTTAAAGTGAAATGGACTCTCTCACTCTTCCTTCCTTCTATCATTTTGTTAAATAATTACAGGGTGGTTATGATGAAACCTACAGTATCCTCACCTATAAATGCAAGAATGGTGAGCTGCTTTTCTCTTCCTGAATGTAGTATCAGGTTATTAGAGAGTTTGAATCTTTGCTTCATGGTGCAGGTTTTTCAGGCATAACATGCCATTGCAGATACAGCCATGCAATACATAATGCTGACATATGTCACTGAGGGCAGTTAAGTCATGTGTGTTTCTTTCTGTTTATAGAGTGACAGCAGCAGCCGCTCAGAGAAGCTACATCCGCCCTGAGAGACACAGCGTACAGGACTCCAAAGTCAATTTGAAATACAAGCGTCACTTTTCTTGAATCTTTTCACTTTGCTTCAAACAGAAGTTAGACAGAAGATAACATGTACTGTGTGTTGCAATGCTTTAAATAATAAAAACATCTTCAACAACTATTAAAACAAGTCATTATTTGTGTTTATTTGTGAAGTTAAAGTTCAGGTTCATGTTTTTATATAGTCCTTTAAACACAAAACATGTCTGTACCAAAGTACCTTACACACGGAGTGATTCAGACCCCACATGTGCACAAATTAATACATCTCATCCACAGGAAATGCAGTAAAACCAGCTACAACACAAAACGCAACACAAAGGAACAAAGAAAAGGAGAAACACTAAATCAGTCATAACATATTTTAGGCCAAATTAAAAACAATGATTCAGTCAATGTGTAGCATAATTTATGCTAATTAAATGATTGTGTTCTGCACAAACAAGAGAAATATCAGCATGTTCACTTTGAGTAGGCCATGAACATGAACATATAAGTATTTTACACTCAGACACACTCTGACTCTACAGACTGTTGAGTTTGTGTATCTATAAATATGAAAAAGCTGAAACAGAGCTGCTGTGTGAACAAGTTCAGCCGAGTTCAGCCTCCAGTGTGGTTGATTCAGTCTAAATAAAACACACATATATTAGGTGCTTGAAAAAGGATGTCACATGTATGTATCTGTGGCCTGTCTCTAATGTGATTCACCTCTGATGCTGCCTGTGGTCTTTTCTGAGAACAAGTTCACAAGTGCAAGACAGTTCAGTACATCAAAGTCTCGGTGTAGTCAGACACACAAGTATCTTTTGGATTGTCAGGATTGTGGACAGTCTCAGCATTCAGCTTCATCATGGCTGGATGCCTGTTGTTTGTCATCCTCATGTGTAAGTTAACTTCTTGATTTTTCATGATTAATGCAGGTTATTACAAAAATATGTAGATTAAAATTTGACATTAATATGTAATCAGCCATCATGTGTCTGGATGTTATACCACACCAAATCTATGCTTTATTGTTTTTAAGATTGGTTCATTTATGAACTTTTCATTGAGTTATTATTATATTTATTTATTGTATTTGGTCAAATTGTATTTCCAACAGATTCTTCTCTCAAGATTCAAACTCAAGGTCAGTCTCTGATCTGTTATCTTTCACATCCAGCTGTGTTGTGATCGCTCTGTGGGAACTATTAAAGTCTGTTAATAATTTGACTATTTTCACATACAGTTTGGTTGTACAATATATTTTCCTTTTTTTCTTCTACATTAAATCACAATTTCTCATTCAGAATATCTTCATATTTGTGCAACTGTTAAGTATGTGACATGTTTACCTCTTCATTTTCAGCTCTTCTTCCACCTAAACTGACAGTGAATCCACGGTGATCACAGAGACAGACTCAGTCACATTGAACTGTCAGACTCCATCATCTGTCTCTGTGTCTTTGTGTTATTTCCTCACTTTAAATGGAGGAGATGTCAGAAGCTTCCCTTGTCTGCAGACACTGACAGGAACTGAGCTGCTGAAGATGTCACATCAGAGATCACCAGCGGAGGTTAAAGTGAAATGTTTTTACCTTCACAAGCGTCGATCTCCTGAGAGTGACATTTCTTCCATCATCATTCAAAGTGAGTGAACACTGCTGATATGGACTAATATTAGGATATCTTGGTACAGTGTCAATACAAACAACAAAGTGGCTCTAAAATTTGAGTCAGGTCTTCAGAGAAAGTGTTGGAAGACTTGAAATGAGTATCAAATTGAATCATTAAAAAAAAAAGCATCAATAAATTTATGTATAATTTTATGTATTACGTATATAACATACATTTTCAGCTCTTCTTACACCTAAACTGGATCCACCGGCGATCACAGAGACAGTCTCTGACAGACAGAATGTAGGCAGTTACACACCAGTAGCAGTACAGATTTTCATGGACACTATGTACAGTTTACAATTTTATAGTAATACATTATTGCAGCCATTAATTATATGATGTGTTTCACTAAATTTTCAGCTCTTCTTCCACCTAAACTGACAGTGAATCCACCGGTGATCACAGAGACAGACTCAGTCACATTGAACTGTCAGACTCCATCATCTGTTTCTGTGTCTCAGTGTTATTTCCTCACTTTAAGTGGAGGAGATGTCAGAAGCTTCCTTGTCTGCAGACACTGACAGGAACTGAGCTGCTGAAGATGTCACATCAGAGATCACCAGCTCATGTTAAAGTGAAATGTTTTTACTATCACAAGCGTCGATCTCCTGAGAGTGACATTTCTTCCATCATCATTCGAAGTGAGTGAACACTGCTGCTATGGACTAATATTAAGATATCTTGGTACAGTGTCAATACAAACAACAAAGTGGCTCTTAAAATTTGAGTCAGGTCTTCAGAGAAAGTGTTGGAGGACTTAGAATGAGTATCAAATTGAATCATTTAAAAAACTGAATGCACTCGTGATCACAGAGACAGAGTCTGATAGACAGAACGTAGGAAGTTACACAGCATGTTATATTACACTTTTACACCAGGTTGTAAGAAGAATAGCATTAACATTAAAAGTTGACAATGATATCTGTTTCTCTTGTTAACACGTTTTTTTGTTTTTTTTTGTTTTTCCTGCAATCACAGCACAAGGTCAGTCCCTGAGTTTTCATGGACACTATGTACAGTTTACAATTTTATAGTAATACATTATTGCAGCTATTAATTATATGATGTGTTTCACTAAATTTACAGCTCTTCTTCCACCTAAACTGACAGTGAATCCACCGGTGATCGCAGAGACAGACTCAGTCACATTGAACTGTCAGACTCCATCATCTGTTTCTGTGTCTCAGTGTTATTTCTACACTTTAAGTGGAGGAAATATCAGAGGCTCCTCTTGTCTGCAGACACTGACAGGAACTGAGCTGCTGAAGACGTCACATCAGAGTTCACCTGCTGAAGTTAAAGTGATTTGTTTTACACTGTAAAGCTTGGAGAGTTAGATTCTCCATCTCCACACAGTGACACATCCTCCATCACCATACACAGTGAGTGATTGTTTCTCCTGATGTTATTATATCTCAATATAATATCATCACTAGCAGACAGAAATACTGATTCATCAACCTATGTTCCCATCACAGTGCCACCTGTGGGCAAAGGTGATATGTGATTTTTATTACGTAAAAATTAATGAAAACTTGTTAATGTCACAATATGTTTTACAGTTAGTTGTTGTGTTGTGATTTATCACAGTAGGACAGTTTTTCACGTCGCAGACACATTATAATCTTACTTCATAGCAGAATAGTTCTTTGTATTTAATGACTTTTCATTCATCTTTTGTAGGTCAAACACCAGAAATGAGTCTTCAACATTTTCCTGGTGAACACGTTCTCTTTATTTGCTCTCTGCCTGGATCTGCTGATCATGATACGAGATGTAACCTGTACTTTGGAGAATCAAATCATCCAGTTCAAACAACAACCATTGGGAGGAAAAGAACCTCAAAGAATCAGTGGATCTGCCAGTTTTTTGTCACAATTGAAGATTTGCTGAGACGTCTACGTTCAGTTCAACAAAGTGATGCCAGCTGTGATTACACTTGAGAAGTGAACCCAACTCTTTGTCTCCTCGTAGTGATGGATACAGCTTGACTGGTAAGTCAGAGAAGATATGAACACACATGCTACACTGACTTTACTGTATGTGACACAACATTTGCAATGAAACTGATGAATGTTTAAATGAAATCAATTGTGAATGTGTAAATCAGACATACATTATTGCTTAAAACTTTAGTTCATCTGTTTTACTGATGTTTTTCTTCTGTATCTCAAAAACGATTAATTGTTTTAAAAGTTTGCTCAAAATATACAAAATACAAATGCACAAGTAATAAGGGTGTCCCATATAATTGTCTTCATTAATATTGACTTGATTGTACACGAAATTTCTTGACTCTAATCCATCTTCTCTTACTGTAGATATTGTGAAAAAAGAGTCAAGCTTGACCCAGACAATGTCAACATTTAGTATGACCACAGGTATGAAATTTTAGATAGCAGTCCAGAACATCATTGCACCTCTGCTTGATTTGGTTTCAATTTTTGAGGAGGTCTTTGTATTTTATTTGCCAGGTGTGACTGTTTACAGGTCTCGTGCTCCTGTAAAATTACCATCAGGTAACAAAATAACAGATATATTAGGTGTGACATTAGTTCATCACAAATTATACATGTTTCAGTGTATTCAGTATTTACATTGTTTGGTTTTATTTTGTTTTTCCAGCAGGTTGGCCTGTTGGTACGCACAGTAGTACTGTTGTTTCTACATCTACTTCACCAACACCAGTGAAAGCAGCATCAGGTGACATGCTTATCACGTTTTTCAAAGAGTCACACTGATTCATTACAAAATGTTGATATGTACAAAATGTTCACATGTAAAACATTTAATATGTTTATAAGAAGTGCTTATCCTGAATGTCAGTCAAAGTGCATACTGTAAAGTGATGGTTGCTGATTGGTTTGTGATTGATATGCAGTTGCCTTTTGCAGACTTTTTGTGCAGATGCTAGCCAACATTGTTAAAGTTGTTATGCAGCACAAGGCAAACTTGCAACTCTGACAACTTTGCTGCTTATCATTTGTACTCTTATTGCAAAGGAAGACAATAAATATATACATATTGTTAGGTTGCTGCAGAACAGACCCAAAACAGACTTGGATGCGTTTCAAACAGGGGTTTATTAAATAGAGGACAGGAACTGGAAATGGCCGAGAGGAAATGGCAGAGCTGAAGCAGGGGAATCGTGAGACGGTAGAGGGCAGGCACAAAGAGACACCGTTAAGAACACAGAAAGACAAACTTCCAAAATCACTGCGCTGAAACAATTTTCAAAGAGGCCTGAACATGACTACCACTGTAGGCGACACAACGATATGGCAAAGACTGGATGTAGAGCCGGGGTAGATATACTGCTAGAGTTGAGTAGTAGATTGGTTGCAGATGAGTCAGATTGGCAGCTGGTGATGATGGCCACTCCCAGGGAGACAAGACAAACAAGACAGACACAAAAAGGAGGGAAAACAGTGGAATGATAAGAAATGAGGAGAAGGCACCACAAGACTATGACACATCTTTTCATATGAATGAAAATATGTTTTTGTGCCTTCAAGAAACAGATACTAGTCTAACTATGAATCCAGAGTCTGGTGAGATAGAATATTATTTGTGCTAAATGTGATATCATAGAAGATTTTATTTTGAAGTTTAAAATGACTCTCTCATCTTTATGAGTCACATGTTGCTTTATTGAAACAAAATATCACAGACAATATTAATATTAATTCTTAACATGCCCACAACTGCACTCCCTCAAACCTCAATCTTTAAATTACAGTATGTTTAAACATAATTTATTCAGTAACTTAATGTCAGTAAAAAAGCAAATCAAAAAAAAAAAAGAAAAAAGAATCAAGCATGACCCAGACAATTTTAACATTTAGTATGACCACAGGTATGACATTTTTTAAATAAACATAGCAGTCCAGAACATTGTTGTACATTAGTCTATTTTTCATATGAATGAAAATATGTTTTTGTGCCTTCAAGAAACAGATACTAGTCTGACTTCTATGAATCCTGAGTCTGGTGATGAAATATCAGGTACTGTACTATACTCAGGGCTCAAATATTAGAAGTGATGTTATTTGTGCTAAATGTGATATCATAGAAGATTTTATTTTGAAGTTTAAAATGACTCTCTCATCTTTAGGAGTCACATGTTGCTTTATTGAAACAAAATATCACAGTCAGTTAATATTAATTCTTAACATGCTGTTACGGCCACAACTGCACTCCCTCAAACCTCGATCTTTAAATTATGTTTAAACCTAATTTATTCAGTAACTTTATGTCAGTAAAAAAAGCGATACTTGATTTCCATTTTATATATTGCACTGGTATTAAGTGCTGAAATATTGTGGATATGCACAGTACTTTTTTTGTTTTTTTGTTAACAACTGACACTTGTTTATGCCTTTTGTTGTTTCACAGCAGAAATGTGGACATGGAAGTTTGTAGCAGTTGTGTTTGGTTGTGGAGTAACTGTCGCTGTCATCTTGCTGGTTTCAGTAATACTTTGGAGGAAAAGAAGAGCTGGTGAGAACTTTATCTCATAAAGTCATAATCTGCTGTTTTTATATGAGGGTTCACACATAATGAAATGCAGAATTGTATAACAGAAATCTGAAACCCTCTCCATTTGGGGGGAGACACAGTTTGTGTCATAATTTAATGTATGTTATGTATAGAGGTAATCATTGACTCCTGATATTTATTCATTTTGACAGAGTTAAACTTCTACTCAAAAGATATCATCACCAAAAAAAGCTACTACTTCAAAAACTCTGCCATTTATATAAATTATTTATAGAGTAAAATGTTGCTAAGACGTGGGGTTGTCTGATCTCTCAAAGAATCCAGCAGAAATGTTAATTTTAGCACACAGGGAGGAGGTTAGTGAAGCTGCAGCAGCAAACATCATTGCCATGAGTGTACCAGTAGCAGAATTTTAGTGGGAAGTGTCAGGTTATAGGCTGCAGCTGTGGCTGCTAATATAGCGATAAAGCTGGTGAAGGAGCCACTGATGGTGAAGCATTAATAAAAACAAATGCCAATCTGCTAGTTTAAGTGTAAACTCAGTGCTCTGCCTGAACTAAAACTACTCTTTTTTGGTTAAGATGGAGTACACAGTTGACCTATATGCACATTTTGACTTGGATCTTAAATACAATTTGCAGAAGTCTCTGACACAGTTTCATATTGTCTCAGATGAACAGCGTTTACAGAGGTCACAGCTACTAAAATAACCAGTGTGGAAATAAACAGCTTGCATAGAACATAGATTCAGACGCTGATCTGTAACTGAAAGTAACCACGTGTAGACCACCTCTGCACCAAGACAAAAATAATCTCCTTTTCTTGTCTCTAAGTCTTTTTCACATGTGAACAAAACATATTTGATGAGAAGAGATTATATTTGTTCTCTGAACTGTGGGTTTATTTTGTTTTGGCTAAAAGACAAAGTTGAACATGTAATGCTGTCTAAGATACAGACGATGATTACAAGCATATTGTTTCATTTGTTTTAACTCAGAGAAATGTTTATTTGATATGAAGACTTTGGAATAAAATGTCAAACTTAATGATAAACTTTCATCTTGTCATCTTTGTGTGTCTGTCTCAGTCACAGGCTCTGTGGAAGTGAAAAACCTGGAACAACAAAATGAGAATGTAAGTCTGACATGAGGTCAAATATTAAATATATTTGTAATATATATTATGAGATGCTACAGTTGTTTTTCTTTTCCCAGTATGACACATACCACTTGTACTCCACCATCTCTGAGGAGCCAGCTGAATTTGCCCTGAAGGAAATGGTGTACAGCACTGTGCAGCCGCACTGAAACACAAACAGTGTGTAGAGAAAGAAAGCAGCCTGAAGAACTGTTGGAGTGTAAACATTGTGTGTAAAGTTGACCCTGTATAATCTAGACTAATTTTTATGTTAGTATTGCTCCTGCAATGTATTTTTCTCAGATTAACCAAACTTTTACCAACGTTTTACAGCCAGTTCCAGTTTTTAAGTTGTGGTTCACAACATGCAGCATTGTTCAACCTGCATTTCATTTTTGCTTGGGGTACTTTGACAGCTCACTTCATAGAGCATAGACCTCATATGTTAAGGCTGAGTCCTTACCACAGATCTGTGACCTGGTTTCAATTTCACCCTGTAGCCCTTTCGCTGCATGTCTTCCCCTCTAACCACTGTCCTGTCTCTCTCAAACTGTCACTGACTAATAAAAGCTAAAACTTCTAGAAAAGATTAAAAATGTTTTGTTTTTTTAAAATGGGTTTTATTCATATATAACTATAGCAAAGTTCATGTCAGTCCTGTTGTTTTTTTGTTTTCTATTTCTGCATGTTTTCTGTTTAATGTTAAACATATTCTTTGAAACTGGATATATTTCATGTTATTGAGATATGTGACTATGTGCTAGAAATACATTAACATGCATTTATGTCTTACTGTTACTGCTATGGTGTTAATATACTGTATTTTGAATCACGTTATATTCTTCATATATGTTTTATATTCTGCATAAAACTTATATGATTTTATGATTTTAGTTTAATTGATTATTATTATGCAACACAAATAAACTCCACGTGGCCTTTTCCTGCAGAAGACAAAGTCGTTTGTGGTACATATTAAGTTGTACAGTGTATGAAATTCAATTGGATACACTTTTGTTTATCTTTTATCTGAGAAAGATAAGCTGGTAATAAATGTGAACTGGTGTTGAACAAGCGGGTCTATTCTTTACATGTTTGGCTATAAGCAGTTCATGATAACACAGTACTCACAAAAGTAACATCTGGGGACGATTTTAACCATGAACATGTTAATCAAATAATTAAAAATAATTTTATATTTTTATGATTTTAATTTAAAATGCACTTTGTGTAAATTATGACGGATCTAAAGTTGGTCTGAAGTGTCTATGATGAAAATGAGGAAGCTATTGACAAAAATTGGCCCATAGTCATAAAAAGGTAGTGTGCCTTCACCCTGTTGCATGCACCTTTGAGACAGTCCGTAATATCAGCTCGTGTTCAATAAAACTGGAAACATTCAGATGTTTCTGTGCATATCTGAATAAAACATAAATACTAATTTGCGCATGTGTGCAGGTGCAGCTGTTTCATCTCTTTTAGTAAAGAACTACATCAAATACTTAGTGTATTTAAGTATTTTATCTTAAGTCCAGCTGAAACTGTTTGGCTTTGATTGTATCATAAAGTTAGAAATACACACACACACACACACACACACACACACACACACACACACACACACACACATATAAATATATATATAGCCACATATCACTGTGGTAATATACAGTCCACACATACTGTGACCCGTCTGTTCATGTGACTCTCTTCTGTGGATTTCCTGTTCTGCAAAAAGACATTTCTGTGTGTCAAAGTCCATGTAGTCAATCACACAAGTGCAGTCTTAGACATTCACAGTATTCAGTTTCATCATGGCTGGTCACCTGCTGTTAGTCGTCCTCTTGTGTAAGTTAAACCTCTTGTTTCTTTCTTTGAAATTGTAGGCAGTTACACACCAGAACAGGTATCTTTTATTTGGAAGCACCAGATTAATGTTTAATGTTAAATGTCAAACGTTTATTTGAAATTGAGGTTGTGCTCATTTACCAGTGATGAAGCAGGTACATTGGTGATCGTGCTTCTAAATTGTTCATGAATGCTGTGGATAAATTGCTGAAATCAAAGGTCAATGGTGAGGTCAGGAGGGAAGAAAGTGTTCAGGAGCCTCTGGTGTCTTCTCAACCAAAGCCAAACAATTGCTACTGCCGAGCACTGAGTTTTAGCCTTTGTTGAAGATCATTACAATAATTTTCAGCACGATAAGAAACTGATTTTCCAAATTTGGGCTGTGAGTTTGACAGGGTCCCAAATTACAATAAATCATCACTGAGATGTAAAACGATGTTTTAGGGCATTAAGATTAAGAGTTGAATATTTAATCTTACATTTGTTTCTCTTAACACACTTTGTTCTCCACTAGATTCATTTTCTGAGATGGAAGCACAAGGTCAGTTCCTGAGTTTCATATAATTTTTCATGGCAAGTTTATTCTGTTATCACAGTCACATTTTTTATAACATATATTAACTTATAACATACACTTAAATTTTCAGCTCTTCTTCCACCTAAACTGACAGTGAATCCACCGTTGATCACAGAGACAGACTCAGTCACACTGAACTGTCAGACTCCATCATCTGTTTCTGTGTCTCAGTGTTATTTCTACACTGTAAGTGGAGGAAATATCAGAGGCTCCTCTTGTCTGCAGACACTGACAGGAACTGAGCTGCTGACTATGTCACATCAGAGTTCACCTGCTGAAGTTAAAGTGACATGTTCTTACCTTAAAGCGTATCAATCTCCTGAGAGTGACGTGTCCTCCATCATCATTCGAAGTGAGTGAACACTGCTGCTATAGACTAATATTAGGATATCTTGGTACAGTGTCAGCACAATCAATGAACTGGCTCTAAACATGGGGGTCAGGTCTTCAGAGGAAGTGTTGGAAGATTTAGATTGAGCATCAAATTTAATCATTTAAAAATAAAAAAGTCAGCCACAGGACATCCTATAAGAATTTATCAGCGCAATGATTTTAAATAAAATTATAAATGTCAATTTAAGATATTTAATCCAACATATACTTCAACTTTCAGCATCTCTTCCACCTAAACTGACAGTGAATCCACCGGTGATCACAGAGACAGACTCAGTCACATTGAACTGTCAGACTCCATCATCTGTTTCTGTGTCTCAGTGTTATTTCTACACTTTAAGTGGAGGAAATATCAGAGGCTCCTCTCGTCTGCAGACACTGACAGGAACTGAAAATGCTCACATGTATTGATGTGAATGTTTTATAACATTTGTGGCCGTGCACTTCCTAGGTTCAAGTGTTAGCACGCCGAGCACTAAAGACAGAGAAACCGCAGCTTCAGGTGAGTATATGTGACTCCTCACACATACAGTACTGCATATTATGATATTAACACTTTATTGACATACTATCTGGTTGTTATGAAATTTTTCTTTTGGAAATTTAACACGTTTGAGTTAGCTGTTGAAATTACCCAAGATACTCAGGGGTCAAATATTAGATGCAATGTTATTTGTGCTAAATGCAGTGTAACAGAAGATTTTATTTTGAAGTTTAGAATGACTCTCTCATCTTTAGGAGTCACATGTTGCTTTATTGAAAGAAAATATCACAGACAAGTAATATTAATAGTAATTCTTAATTGCGGGAGTCCACAACTGGACTCTCTCAAACCTCGATCTTTAAATGATGTTTAAACCTAATTTATTCAGTAACTTAATGTCAGTAAAAAGTGATACTTTGATTTCCACTTTATATATTGTAGTGGTATTAAGTGTTGATTGATCTTGTTTATGCCTTTTGTTGTTTCACAGCAGAAATGTGGACATGGAAGTTTGTAGCAGTTGTGGCTGGTTGTGGAGTAACTGTCGGTGTCATCTTGCTGGTTTCAGTAATACTTTGGAGGAAAAGAAGAGCTGGTGAGAACTTTATCTCATAAAGTCAGAATCTGCTGTTTTTATATGAGGGTTCACACATAATGAAATGCAGAATTTTACAAGAAAAAACTGAAACCCTCTCCATATTTTTTGGGATGCATTAGTTTCTGGTAGCAAAGTGTAAAAGAATAACTGCTACATCCTGTATCCCTGTTTTATTAGTTATTATTGAAGCTTCCCAATATTCACTGGCAATTTTTTTTTTCATTTTCTAGAGAAATGTGTTTCCAAGAGGTAAGAAACCTTAATTCTCAAAGATTATTAGTTCACTTGAATAAGTAGCAGTCATGTATCTCCTTTTCTATCACTGCTCTGGTTTACATTCATTCAGCCGTTCATTCTGGCAGCTGACCAGGACAGTCACAGTCCTCTTCTGACTGCCTCTGCGCTGCTTTACACCGTACAGCTGTAGGTTCAGTGCTTCGACTCAAAGACTCTATTTTTTTCTATTTTTAACATTTAGACCAAGTAAGCTTCACTGGTAAATCAAAAGGTATGTTACTTACTTGCATAAACTACAATAATCATGCCATTAACAGTTATTTATACAATAATGTTTCATTTACAGTGTTTTGTTACAGTATTAAGTTGAGCTTTGGTTTCTGTTTTAGATCTCAGGAATATTTGGTGAGTGTCAACAGTGAAAGAGTGGTGATTTCAAAACCTGTGTGTCTGCTAAATGGTTTTTCCTTCATGCAGTGATTATTCTGTCTTAGATAAGGCCTTCTATCATTTTGTTAAATAATTGCAGGGTGGTTATGATGAAACCTACAGTATCGTCATCTATAAATGCAAGAATGGTGAGCTGCTTTTCTCTTCCTGAATGTAGTATCAGGTTATTAGAGAGTTTGAATCTTCGCTTCATGGTGCAAGTTTTGCTGAAGTGCTTAACAGTGGCCAGAATTTGAACAGGCATAACATGCCATCACAGATACAGTCATGCAATAAATAATGCTGATAAACATTTACATGTCACTGAGGGCAGTTAAGTCATGTGTGTTTCTTTCTGTTTATAGAGTGACAGCAGCAGCCGCTCAGAGAAGCTACATCCGCCTTGAGAGACACAGTGTGCAGGACTCCAAAGTCAATTTGAAATACAAGCGTCGCTTTCTCGCATCTTTTTTTTTAGCTTTGCTTCAAACAGAAGTTAGACAGAAGATAACATGTACTGTGTGTTGCAATGCTTCAAATAATAAAACATTTTCCACAACTGGTCTATTAATTTGTGAATTAGAAGTTCAATTTCATGTTTATTTATATAGTTGTTTAAACACACAACATTATCAAAGTGCCTTAAACACAAGGAGTGATTTACACCTCACATGAACACAAATTAATACAAGTCACTTAACTCACTGATACAACATTCACAGAAAAGCTAACAACACAAACCTTAAAACAATGAAAGAATGAAAAGGGGAAATATTAAGTCAATCACTATTTTTAAGATTAATTAAAATTATTATTTCAGTCAATGTGATATTTTACAAACTAGAGGGAATAACACAGCTTGTGCAGTATAATTTATGCAAATAAAATGGTTGAATGTTCAGGACAAACATGAGAAATAACAGCATGTTTACTTCAAGTAGACCATGCACATGAACAATATTTTACACTCAGACACACTCTGAGTCTACAGACTGTTGAGTTTGTGTATCTACTAATATGAAAAAAGCTCAAACTGAGCTGCTGTATATGTGTGTGAACAAACATCTTCACAGTTCAGTGGTTGATTAAATCTAAATAAAACATGTGCGTATTGGGTACTTAAAAATGAGTGTACAAGTGTGGCCTGCTAATCTCTGATGCTGTCTGTGGTTTTCCTAAGAACAAGTTCACAAGTACAGTTTCAGATGCTCATTTTGGCAGCTGCTTGGTTAGCCACAGTCCTCCTCTGCCTGCCTCTGACCCGCTCCACTCGTACAGCTGTAGGTTCAGTACTTTGTTTAAAGGCACGTGAGCGCTTCTTAACTTACTTTCTAATAAGGTCCATTGAGAAATTTTTAAAAATCAAAGCAGCAGTGATAATTCTGCTCAGAAATTTAATATATTAATTAAATAACATCAAAAAGAGTTCAGAAAGTTCTGTAAACATCCATCACAGCAGATCCTTGTTAAGTCAACAAACTGAGAAAAGAAGGAGGAGGTTACAGTGTTTTAGCACCATGAAGGTGTTGACATGAATGAATCAGCAGAGTAACACTGACAACTGTTTGGTCAGAAAGACTCCATCTCATATTTTCCAATTTCCAAGCACACCTGAGATTTCTTTTCAGTCACATCATTTTGAGATGTTTGGGGAGAGTAGTAGTTTATTCATTTGGAAATGTTTGTCGTGAAAACTTCACTGGTAAATCAAAAGGTATTTTTCATCATCACATGCATCTTTCTTCAGAATTCAGCCTCTAATGTGGTTGATTTGATCAAAATAAAACATGTATGTACTAAGTACTTAAAAGGATGCCACATATACATGTGTGGCCTCTCTGTAATGTGATTCACCTCTGAAGCTGTCTGTGGTTTTCAAAGAACAAGTTCACGAGTGCAAGACAGTTCAGTACGTCAGAGTCTCGTGTGGACACAAAGTATCTTTTGGAGGATTTTGAACAGTCTGAGTATTCAGCTTCATCATGGCTGGATGCCTGTTGTTTGTCATCCTCATGTGTCTCTATCATGAAGCTTATTAGTTGATGTGTAGCCATTATAATATACTTTATATTTGATGTTATTTCTTGGTTGCTTAAGTTATTATTGTGTTATTATTAGATCTATTTATCTTGTTAACACATTGTATTACCAACAGATTCTTCTCTTGAGATTCAAACAGAAGGTCAGTCTCTGTTATCTGTCAGTCTGTTATCTCTTGTTTTAATTATCTGTTCATAAACTGACTACACATTTTGTATAGTATATTTTTCTTTATTTTGTTTTCATTATTAACAAACAAATTTCACATTCAAAATATTGAATCCTTTATCTGAATCTAGGGCTCTGATCATGGCTCTGAAAGATCAGTGACCTAACTGTGCCTGCATTGATAATTTCATGCTGCTGTCCGTGGTGCTGAAGTAGCAGACAGCTCCTGTCCTTCTGTGCGTCTGGTGTTAACTGTTAATCAGAGGCTTGATGGCCTGTGGGAATAAACTGTTTCTGTGTCTCTTCCATGAGGGGAAAGTAAGAAAGTAAGAAATTTGTTGTGCCCAGGGTGTAATGGATCTGTAGTGCTGTCTCCTGCTCGCTCCTGACTCTGGACATGTATGTAAGTCCTGAATGGAAAGCAGGTTGACACTGGTTATTTTCTCTGCTGTCCTTAACTGTCCGTTTTAGTCTGTTCCTATTTGATTGGAGATCCAAATGAGACAGCGATGGTCGGTGTAGATCTGGATCACTAGCTCTTTAGGCAGGTTGAGCTTCCTGAGCTGGAGCAGGTTGTTAATCCTCTGCTGCACCTTTTTCATGATAGTGTCTGTGTTGGACTCCCACTTTGGATCCTAGGAGATGGTGGATGCCAGAAACCTGAATGTTTCCACAGCAGACACAGAATTGTTGAGTATATGATGGGCGGCAGGGTTAGGGGGGCTCCTCCTGAAGTCCACTGTCATCTCCACAGTTTTGAGTGTGTTCAGCTCCAGATTGTTCTGACCGTACCAGAGGACCAGCACCAGCCTCCTGCCTGTAGGCAGACTCGTCACGTCCTGGATGAGGCAGATGACCATTGTGTCATCTGCAAATCAAGATGGGGCACCAATACTGATTGTCAAGTCTTTTAATTGAAGAATTCCTTATTCCTTAATCCATCCACTCCTGAACTACGTCATAAAACAACATTAAACGACAACAACTTTAAACTTTAAACAACTTTAACATGAACATTTGTACTGGCCCTCAGTAAAACAAAGTGACATCTCATATGCAGCATTATAATCCGTACATTTGATTTGAATTGTCAGACAGTCTAAACTGTAGTATGAAGGTCCTAAATGTAGCCATTTGTAAAATAATAATAATAAAAAAATACATGTTCTTTTACATTCAGGATGCAACATTTAGAATAAAATCAGTAATCAGTTAATATCTTCATTTAGTTCCATTGTGGTCAGTACACTTACAGCACGTCAGTATGCGGACCGCATCCTTGTGAGACTGACCTGAAGAGGTTCATTTAAAAACTCTTGTGAAGTTCCACTCTCCATGGCTACCAGACTATGCACAGGCTCTCGCGTTCTGTTTATATATGTAATTAATAATCTGATAATCAAACATGTCTAAAAACTGCATACAATCATTGCATCTTGAAATTTACTCTAGTCTGAGAGGGTTACACTTGTTGCATTGTGTATGACTGAAGACTGTGTAATATGTCAGAATAATGAAACCCAAACTTGATGTGAATACTTACTGTGGCTCTGAAACCACAGTCGTGCTTGGGAAAGTAGACTTTACAAAATATTTCTGTAGGCGTGTAATAATCTCAATGAAAGAACACACCAAACTGGATGTGTGTCAATAGCCATGTGGTGATAATATAATTGCACAGACAACAGCTCCCCCTGTTGACAAAATGACCTTACTGATCTCCACCTGCAGCAAGGCAGCTTCATTTATTCAAAGTGTTTTACATAGGCAAAGAAAAGCATTTGAAAACAAATGTTTAAAATATAAAACATAAAACATTATAAAAACATACTGATTAATAATATCAATTAATATTAATTATGAATAATGATAATAATAATAATGGTACATACACCACTAGTCCTACCATTTCTGAAAAAGGCAACAAATAAAACAAACAATAAGAAAGCAACTGTGGTAAGTTTAATCTAAATATAAAGTCTGTGAACCATCTGTTCATGTGATTCTCTTCTGTGGTTTTCCTGTTCTGCATGTACTCCATCATCTGTTTCTGTGTCTCAGTGTTATTTTCTCTTTGTGAGAAGGGGACGAGTTAAAAGATTCTCTTGTCTGCAGACACTGACAGGAACTGAGCTGCTGAAGATGTCACATCAACATTCACCTGCTAAGGTTAAAGTGAAATGGACTCTCTCACTCTTCCTTCCTTCTATCATTTTGTTAAATAATTACAGGGTGGTTATGATGAAACCTACAGTATCGTCACCTATAAATGCAAGAATGGTGGGCTGCTTTTCTCTTCCTGAATGTAGTATCAGGTTATTAGAGAGTTTGAATCTTTGCTTCATGGTGCAGGTTTTTCAGGCATAACATGCCATTGCAGATACAGCCATGCAATACATAATGCTGACATACATGTCACTGAGGGCAGTTAAGTCATGTGTGTTTCTTTCTGTTTATAGAGTGACAGCAGCAGCCGCTCAGAGAAGCTACATCCACCCTGAGAGACACAGCGTACAGGAGTCCAAAGTCAATTTGAAATACAAGCGTCATTTTTCTTGCATCTTTTCACTTTGCTTCAAACAGAAGTTAGACAGAAGATAACATGTACTGTGTGTTGCAATGCTTTAAATAATAAAAACATCTTCAACAACTATTAAAACAAGTCATTATTTGTGTTTATTTGTGAAGTTAAAGTTCGGGTTCATGTTTTTTTATATAGTCCTTTAAACATAAAACATGTCTGTACCAAAGTACCTTACACACGGAGTGATTCAGACCCCACATGTGCACAAATTAATACATCTCACATCCACAGGAAATGCAGTAAAAACCAGCTACAACACAAAACGCAACACAAAGAAACAAAGAAAAGGAGAAACACTAAATCAGTCATAACATATTTTAGGCCAAATTAAAAACAATGATTCAGTCAATGTGTAGCATAATTTATGCTAATTAAATGATTGTGTTCTGCACAAACAAGAGAAATATCAGCATGTTCACTTTGAGTAGGCCATGAACATGAACATATAAGTATTTTACACTCAGACACACTCTGACTCTACAGACTGTTGAGTTTGTGTATCTATAAATATGAAAAAGCTGAAACAGAGCTGCTGTGTGAACAAGTTCAGCCGAGTTCAGCCTCCAGTGTGGTTGATTCAGTCTAAATAAAACACACATATATTAGGTGCTTGAAAAAGGATGTCACATGTATGTATCTGTGGCCTGTCTCCTAATGTGATTCACCTCTGATGCTGCCTGTGGTCTTTTCTGAGAACAAGTTCACAAGTGCAAGACAGTTCAGTACATCAAAGTCTCGGTGTAGTCAGACACACAAGTATCTTTTGGATTGTCAGGATTGTGGACAGTCTCAGCATTCAGCTTCATCATGGCTGGATGCCTGTTGTTTGTCATCCTCATGTGTAAGTTAACTCCTTGATTTTTCATGATTAATGCAGGTTATTACAAAAATATGTAGATTAAAATTTGACATTAATATGTAATCAGCCATCATGTGTCTGGATGTTATACCACACCAAATCTATGCTTTATTGTTTCTAAGATTGGTTCATTTATGAACTTTTCATTGAGTTATTATTATATTTATTTATGTATTTGGTCAAATTGTATTTCCAACAGATTCTTCTCTCAAGATTCAAACTCAAGGTCAGTCTCTGATCTGTTATCTTTCACGCCCAGCTGTGTTGTGATCGCTCTGTGGGAACTATTAAAGTCTGTTAATAATTTGACTATTTTCACATACAGTTTGGTTGTACAATATATTTTCCTTTTTTTCTTCTACATTAAATCACAATTTCTCATTCAGAATATCTTCATATTTGTGCAACTGTTAAATATGTGACATGTTTATCTCTTCATTTTCAGCTCTTCTTCCACCTAAACTGACAGTGAATCCACTGATGATCACAGAGACAGACTCAGTCACATTGAACTGTCAGACTCCATCATCTGTTTCTGTGTCTCAGTGTTATTTCCTCACTTTAAGTGGAGGAATTGTCAGAAGCTTTCCTTGTCTGCAGACACTGACAGGAACTGAGCTGCTGAAGATGTCACATCAGAGATCACCAGCTCATGTTAAAGTGAAATGTTTTTACTATCACAAGCCTCGATCTCCTGAGAGTGACATTTCTTCCATCATCATTCAAAGTGAGTGAACACTGCTGCTATGGACTAATATTAGGATATCTTGGTACAGTGTCAGCACAAACAACAAAGTGGCTCTTAAGATTTGAGTCAGGTCTTCAGAGAAAGTGTTGGAAGACTTAGAATGAGTATCAAATTGAATCATTTAAAAAACTGAATGCACTCGTGATCACAGAGACAGAGTCTGATAGACAGAATGTAGGAAGTTACACAGCATGTTATATTACACTTTTACACCAGGTTGCAAGAAGAATAGCATTAACATTAAAAGTTGACAATGACAGATTCCTTTCCTGCAATCACAGCACAAGGTCAGTCCCTGAGTTTTCATGGACACTATGTATAGTTTACAATTTTATAGTAATACATAATTGCAGCTATTAAGTATATGATGTGTTTCACTAAATTTTCAGCTCTTCCAACTCCTAAACTGACAGTGAATCCACCGGTGATCACAGAGACAGACTCAGTCACATTGAACTGTCAGACTCCATCATCTGTTTCTGTGTCTCAGTGTTATTTCTACACTTTAAGTGGAGGAAATATCAGAGACTCCTCTTGTCTGCAGACACTGACAGGAACTGAGCTGCTGAAGATGTCACGTCAAAGTTCACCTGCTGAGATTAAAGTGACATGTTTTTACACTGTAAAGTCTGGAGAGTTAGATCGTGCATCTCCACACTGTGACACATCCTCCATCACTATACACAGTGAGTAACTGTTTCTACTGATATTATTATGTCTTGTTTTCAGAATGCCGCTATATGTTTCACTGTTAGTTGTTGGGGCAGCAAGGTGGTGCAGCGGTTTCCTCACAGCAAGAAGGTTCCTGGGTCGAACCTTGGCTGGGGCCTTTCTGTCTGTAGTTTGCATGTTCTCACTGGGTACTCTGGCTTCCTTCCACAGTCCAACACACATGCACCTAATAGGTTAGTTGGTGACTCTACATTAACTGTAGGTGTGAATGTGGATGTGATACATGTTTCAGTGTGTTCAGCATTTTGAAAGATCTTTTGTTTTTCCACCGTGCTACTTATAGTGCAAATGCAATTTTAGTGCAAATGCTAGCATGCAGTGTTAATTCTAGATGCAGAATATCTATTTATATGAATGTAATTATGATTTTGTGCCTTCAAGAAACGGATACTAGTATGACTTCTAACTCTATGAATCCAGAGTCTAGTTATGAAATATCAGGTACTGTAAACTAAAGATTATTATTATTGCATTAAAATGCTCACATCCATTGCTGCATTGAATCATTTGTGGCCATTCACTTATTAGGTTCAACTGTTAGCACGCCGAGCACTAAAGACAGAGAAATCCCTCTGAAAACAGCTTCAGGTGAGTATATGTGACTGCTCACACACACAGTACTGCATATTCTGATATTAACACTTTATTGACATACTATCTGGTTGTTATGAAATTTTTCTTTTGTAAATTTAATACGTTTGAGTTAGCTGTTGAAATTATCCAAGATACTCAGGGGTCAAATATTAGATGTGATGTTATTTTTGCTAAATGCAGTGTAACAGAAGATTTTATTTTGAAGTTTAGGATGACTCTCATCTTTAGGAGTCACATGTTGCTTTATTGAAACAAAATATCACAGTCAAGTAATATTAATATTAATTCTTAACATGCCCACAACTGGACTCCCTCAAACCTCGATCTTTAAATTATATTTAAACCTAATTTATTCAGTAACTTAATGTCAGTAAAAAAAGCGATACTTTGATTTCCATTTTATATATTGCACTGGTATTAAGTGTTGAAATATTGTGGATATGCACAGTACTTTTTTTTGTTAACAGCTGACACTTGTTTATGCCTTTTGTTGTTTCACAGCAGAAATGTGGACATGGAAGTTTGCTGGTTGTGGAGTAACTGTCGCTGTCATCTTGCTGGTTTCAGTAATACTCTGGAGGAAAAGAAGAGCTGGTGAGAACTTTATCTCATAAAGTCATAATCTGCTGTTTTTATATGAGGGTTCACACATAATGAAATGCAGAATTGTATAACAGAAATCTGAAACCCTCTCCATATTTTTTGGGGGGGAAACATAGTTTGTGTCATAATTAAATGTATGTTATGTATAGAGTTAATCATCGCCTCCTGATAGGTGCTCAGTTTGAGAGTTAAGCATCTGCTCAAAAGATATAAGCACCAAAAATGTACTACTTCAGTCAGAGATACGAGCCAAAAGCTCGACCATTTATATAAAATAGTTATAGAGTTAAATGTTGCTAAGACGTGGGGTTGTCTGAAGGATCTCACAAAGAAGAATCCAGCAGAAATTTAAATTTTAGCACACAGGAAGGAGGTTAGTGAAAGGAGCTGCAGCAGCAAACATCATTTCCATGACTGTAAACTCAGTGCTCTGCCTGAACTAACATTGCTTGTCATTTTGTTTAAGATGGAGTACACAGTTGACCTACATGCACATTTTGACTTGAAACAATTTGCAGAATTTGACACAGCTTCATATTGTCTCAGTTGAAAAGAGTTCACATACTGTAGGTCACAGCTACTAAAACAACGAGAGCGGAAATAAGCAACTAGCAAAGCTAGAAAAAGACATGCGTCTCAAAATGTAAATAACCATGCATGTGTTAGACCACCACTGCACTAAGACAAAAATAATCTCCTTTGCTTGTGTCTAACATGTGTCTTTTTCATGTGTGGGGAAAAAAAGCATATTTCATGAGAAGAGATGGTGCAGAATCGTTTTCTTAAACTACATTTCTTTTGTTTCGACTAAAAGACAACATTGAACATGCAATGCTGTTCAAGATGAATACATTTATTACTAACATATCATCAATATCAAATTCTTGAATCAGCTGAAGACTTGTATTCTGACTCTGAGAAATGTGCATTTGATTTGAAGACTTTACAATAAAACGTCAAACTTTGTGGTAAACTATCATCTTACTTTGTGTGTCTTTCTCAGTCACAGGTTCTGAGGAAGTGAACAACAGAGAACCACAAAATGAGAATGTAAGTCTGACATGAGGTCAAATATTAAATTGATGTGTCATACATATTAATAGATGCAGTTGTTGTTTTTTTCTTTTCCCAGTATGACACATACCACTTGTACTCCACCATCAGCTGAATTTGCCCTGAAGGACTTGATGTACAACACTGTGCAGGTGCACTGAAACACAATGTATAGAGAAAGCAAGCAGCCTGAAGAACTGTTGGAGTGTAAAGATTGTGTGTAAAGTTGATCCTGTGTAATCTAGACTAATGTTTATGTTAGTTATAATGTCTTTCTCTCTGACCAACCAAACCTTTACAAAGTTTTACATCTAGTTACAATTTTTAAGTTGTGGTTTATGGCACACAAAGAGCAGCATGGTTTCCAACCTGCATTTCAAATGAGCTTTTTTTTGGATCAAGATTGAAGATCTTGATAGAGCATGGACCCCATATGTTAAGGCTGAGTCCTTACCACAGCTGATTGGTTTCATTTCCACCCTGTGGCCCTTTGCTACATGTCTCCCCCTCTTTCTCTAACCCCTTTCCTGTCTCTCTGAAGCTGTAAAGGTTCAAAAGCTCTAAAAATATTGAAGATGTATTTTACTTATTGTAATTGAGTATTTTATCTGTTACTTATGTGACTGTGTACTAGAAATACATTTACATGGATTTACAAATGACTGTACACATGCAATATTTCATATTCTGCATAAAACCTGCATGATTATATGATTTCATCTCATTCATTCATTGTTAGTCTTGGGCATTCACAGTATTCAGCTTCATCATGGCTGGTCACCTGCTGTTAGTCGTCCTCTTGTGTAAGTTAAACCTCTTGTTTCTTTTATTCTAAGTGTAGGCAGTTACACACCAGATGTGACATCTTCAAGTTTTTTTTTAAATGCTTAAAAGTGGCAAAAACTTGGACAGATGTCATTACAGTACAGCCATGCAATAAATAATGCTGATAAACATTTACATGTCACTGAGGGCAGTTAAGTCATGTGTGTTTCTTTCTGTTTATAGAGTGACAGCAGCAGCCGCTCAGAGAAGCTACATCCACCCTGAGAGACACAGTGTGCAGGACTCCAAAGTCAATTTGAAATACAAGCGTCACTTTTCTTGAATCTTTTTCACTTTGCTTCAAACAGAAGTTAGACAGAAGATAACATGTACTGTGTGTTGCAATGCTTTAAATAATAAAAACATCTTCAACAACTATTAAAACAAGTCATTATTTGTGTTTATTTGTGAAGTTAGAGTTCAGATTTATGTTTGTTTATATAGTCCTTTAAACACAAAACATGTCTGTACCAAAGTACCTTACACACGGAGTGATTCAGACCCCACATGTGCACAAATTAATACATCTCACATCCACAGGAAATGCAGTAAAAACCAGCTACAACACAAAACGCAACACAAAGAAACAAAGAAAAGGAGAAACACTAAATCAGTCATAACATATTTTAGGCCAAATTAAAAACAATGATTCAGTCAATGCGATATTTTACTAACTAGAGGGAAGAGCACACAGTTTGTGCAACATAGTTTATGCAAATTAAATGACTGTGTTCAGGACAAACATGGCAAATATCAGCATGTTCACTTTGAGTAGGCCATGAACATGAACATATAAGTATTTTACACTCAGACACACTCTGACTCTACAGACTGTTGAGTTTGTGTATCTATAAATATGAAAATAGCTGAAACAGAGCTGCTGTGTGAACAAGTTCAGCCGAGTTCAGCCTCCAGTGTGGTTGATTCAGTCTAAATAAAACACACATATATTAGGTGCTTGAAAAAGGATGTCACATGTATGTATCTGTGGCCTGTCTCCTAATGTGATTCACCTCTGATGCTGCCTGTGGTTTTTCTGAAAAACAAGTTCACAAGTGCAAGACAGTTCAGTACGTCAAAGTCTCGGTATAGTCAGACACACAAGTATCTTTTTGGAGGATTGTGGACAGCTTCATCATGGCTGGATGCCTGTTGTTTGTCATCCTCACGTGTACGTTAAACTATTAATAATGTAGGTTATTACAAAAAATGTAGATTCACACTTACAAACCTGGCAATAATATGTAATCAGCCATTACGTGTCTGGATGTTATACCACACCAAATCTATGCTTTATTGTTTATAATCTATGTTAATATTATTTACACGTGTGTTTATCTCTTAGTAAAAAAAAAAGAACAAATAAAGCAAACAATAAGAAATACAAAAAGTAAAAGTACAAAAAGAAAATATGAACATCAGCCATCACTGTGGTAATATACTGTCCACACATGGGGTCTGTCTGTTGATTCTCTTCTGTGGTTTTCCTGTTCTGCAAAAAGAAACGTCTGTATGCCAAAGTAAATGTAGTCAGACACACAAGTGCAGTCTTACACATTCATAGTATTCAGCTGCATCATGGCTGGTCACCTGCTGTTAGTCGTCCTCTTGTGTAAGTTAAACCTCTTGTTTCTTTCATTGTAAATGTAGGCAGTTACACACCAGGACATGTATCTTTTATACTGTATGTAAGCACCAGATTTTTATGTAGTGTTATCCAATTTTGTATTGGTATCTTTTTTTTTTTTTTTAGACTTTTACTTTTGTTCAGTCATTCATTTGTTCAAACTTTTATTTAAAATTAAGGTTGTGCTCATTTGCCAGTGATGTTTGAAGCAGGCACATTTGTGATCGTGGTTCTAAATTGTTCATTAGTTCATAGAGTATTGCTTTTTAGTTCGGACTGAAGATCATTCTAATAGTTTGAGGCACGCGCTTCGGATTATTAGCTGTTTCTCTTAAACAGCTAATAATCCAAATTTGGGCTGTGCGCTGGGAATTTAACTTAACTTACAAAAGCATAAGCCATCTAAACAAATTAATAATATCCCAAATTCCAATCAATCATCACTGAGATGTGATGTCTTACAACATTAACATTCATAGATGACTATTTACTCTTACATTTGTTTCTCTTAACACACTTTGTTCTCCACTAGATTCATTTTCTGAGATGGAAGCACAAGGTCAGTCCCTGAGTTAAATATCATTTTTATGCCCAGGTCATCTTGCTTCCACAGTATATATATGAATATAATTTAAAACATATACTAACAAAAAATATATGTTTAAATTTTCAGATCTTCTTCCACCTAAACTGACAGTGAAATTACCGGTGATCGCAGAGACAGACTCAGTCACGTTGAACTGTCAGACTCCATCATCTGTTTCTGTGTCTCAGTGTTATTTCCACTTTGTTAGAGGAAGGCCTGGTAAAAGCTTCCCTTGTCTGCAGACACTGACAGGAACTGAGCTGCTGAAGTTGTCACAACAACGTTCACCTGCTGAGGTTAAAGTGACATGTTTTTACCTTTATGTCTATCGATCTCCTGAGAGTGACGTGTCCTCCATCATCATTGGAGGTGAGTGAACACTGCTGCTATGGACTAATATTAGGATATCTTGGTACAGTGTCAGCACAAAGTGGCTCTTAACATGGGGGTCAGGTCTTCAGAGGAAGTGTTGGAAGATTTAGAATGAGCATCAAATTTAAGCATTTAAAAAAAATCAGCCTCATGACGCCCCTGAGTTTAATATTAATTTGCATGGACAGTAATTACTGTATGAACAGTTTAGTGTATTCTGTATTGAATTTGACAATTATCACATATCATTTGCTGTACAGTATAGTTTTTTTTTTTTCTATTTTATACAGTGTCATAGTTTGTATGTAAATTACAAGTTCTCATTACGAATCTTATTGCAACTGTGAGTATACAATATAACACATGTTTACCTCTAAATTTTCAGCTCCTCCTCCACCT
>CM071604.1:23291618-23329318 GCA_036365135.1 Miichthys miiuy
TTAATTAATTAATTAATTAATTACTTTTTCACGTCAGAATGTTTGTTATTCTGAGCAATGATTACACACAGAATTATTATTTTGGTTTTAGTCACATGATTTGTTTGTCATTTAATCACAGTTGGACTTGAAATCACAGACTTGTCTTAAAGTGCACTTGATAACAGAGTATTTTTTGCATCTAATAACTTATCATTAATGTTTTTGTAGGTCAAACACCAGAAATGAGTCTTCAACATTTTCCTGGTGAATACGTTCTCTTTACTTGCTCTCTGCCTGGATCTGCTGATCATGATACGAGATGTAACCTGTACTTTGGAGAATCAAGTCATCCAGTTCAAACAACAACCATCGGGAAGAAAAGAACCTCAACCAATCAGTGGTTCTGCCAGTTTATTGTCACAATCGAAGATTTGTTGAGACGTCTAAGTTCAGTTCAACAAAGTGATGCCAGCTGTGATTACACTTTGAGAAGTGAACCCAGCTCTTTGTCTCCTCGTAGTGATGGATACAGCTTGACTGGTAAGTCAAGACAACGCAAAAGACAACACATCCACTAAAATAGATTTATGAATAACTTGACCATTAACTGTGTTGTGTACTCCATATTTGTGTTTGTATTTAAATGAATGCCTTTTGAAACGTTTTGTGACCGTTTGATGTAATGTGCTGAGTCAACATTATGTTTAATGACGAAGCACGGTCACGCCAAGGCTCATTATAAAAGTTCACGCAATTTTAAAACTGAAATCAGCTCACCATTTACCACAACAAAAGCACAATTGTGAGAAGAATGATTGAATGTCTGATTTCTAGATTTGTGAACTGCTCAGGTGATTGCACATGAAACTGACAGGTCCAAATCCATCTTCTTTTATTGTAGATATTGTGGAAGAAGAGTCACATGTGACACAGACTATGATGACATCTACTGTCACTACAGATAGAAAATTTCATGCATTTGATACAAATCATAATCACAAACTTATATGTGTTATTTTGAAAGTTTTAAAAGATTTTTTTTTTTTTACCAGGTCTAACAGTTAGCACTGCTCATACTTCCACTCCTGTAACTCCGGCAAAACAAACATCAGGTAACAGATTATAGATATATTAAGTGTGACTTAAGTTAATGGAAATCATATGTTTCTCTGAGTATTATGACTGTTTTGATAGATGCTTTATTGTCGCAGATAGTTTTATCTCTATTTTACTAACATTAGTGAAACAGCCTTTAGGGGATTTAGTTTTTCAAGCTTTCACACTTTTGTTGACAAATATACTCTGTAATATTTAAGGACAGACACATATTTACATGGAAAACAATGAATATGTTCATAAAAAGTCCAAGTCTTTTAGTCAGTTTAGACTGAGAGTGTGTGATGGACATGCAGCTGCTTATGAGTATTGAAGTTAGACTTCGTATTGTGGAGATGTTAGCCAACATGTTTCAGATAAAATAAAGTTCTTAAGCACATATATTATAATCTATACACCTAATACAAAGGAAGACAACATATAGCCTAAATTTTAAAATGTTTAATGCCTCTAAGAAACACATACAAGTATGACCTCTGTGAATCCACTCGAAAAACACTTTGCTTCATTCACCAGGTGGACCCTTAACTATGTCAAGTGTCACTGATAGTTTTATATCTGCTTTCCTAACATCAGTGAAACCAGCATCAGGTGATTCATCCACATGACAACAATGTGCTGCTTACAATGTGTGCACTGGTTTGAGTGTCTGTATGTTTTTCTTTTTTTAAGATACAGATATGACCTCTATGAATCCTGGTGATAGTGATGAAATAAGAGGTAATGTGGACTAAAGAATCCAATATTGCATCAAAATGCTCACACGCATTGCTGTGAATGTTTTAAAAACATTTGTGGCCGTGTATTTCCCAGGTTCAAGTGTTAGTACGCCGGGCACCAAAGGAACAGCAACCTCTCGTGAAACAGCTTCAGGTGAGTAGAGTATGCTTGATTCCTTCTGGTTAAATCCTTTGCTTTACATTTTTAGCTTGCAGTGTGCACTGGTATATACAGTAATTGTTGAAATATTGTAGTTATGCACAGTACGTATCGTGAGAAGCGAAACTGATGTTTGTTTGTGGCCTCTATTGTTTTACAGCTAGAAAGAGGATATGGACGCTTGCAGCACTTGCGGCTGGTTGTGGAGTAACTGTGGGCATCATCTTGATGGTTTCTGCAATTCGTTGTAACAGAAGAAGAAGTGGTGAGAACTTTGTCTGATACAGTCAGTCTTTTTTTTTTATTTGAGTGTTGCACACATATCATTTAATACTGAAGGGTAGGATTTCATGCCAAAAATCTAACAACCTTTCAGCAGTTTGTCTCATAATTAAATGTACATTTTTGCAATCATTGCATGTTATGATTTAGTTAGTTTGAGAGGTTTAAACAGCTACTGGAAAGAAACAAACAACAAAAAGAGATAGTGCTTCAGTCAGAGGCACTCATAAAGCAACTGTCCTTTTGTAGCATTGACTATTCAGTTAAATGCATGAGTGTATCAGCAGAATATCAGTGGGGAGTGTCAGGTTATAATGGCTGATTGTCACACAGCTGGTGGGGGAGCCACTGATAGTAAAGCATGAATGAAACAGATGATGGCAGTCAGCTACTGCAAGCTTATATTGTGTGTTATAATATTAAAGTCTGTGTAAAGTAAGAACATAATAATAATAATATGTATTCTGAGTTTGTCCAAAGAGTAGACCAAAGGAGAAAATGTTATTAACCACACAGCCACATTTGAATGATTAAAAATATTGACAAGTCTATGAAACTAGGTGTCAAAATTAGGTACAAATTTCTAGTGTTAAAGTATTGTCAGCTCCAGGGCTGTGGGTGTGTGTCTGCTGAATGCGCTGAAGCCACGCACACTCATGGCAATTTTGAAGTGACTGAAGCGTGTCAGATAAGTTCAGAAAATGTCATGACTAACTTTGAAACACTCAGGGATGCTCAGGGTGGCCTCAGTGTGTCACTGAGCCACCCTTTAGGACCGCCCAAAAAATCCTGGACAGAAAACTGGTTAAAAACTGTTTCAACCTCTAACTCCACATTTCAGTAATATATCGTTCTTTTCACGTTTTCAGCAACTGCTTTCCAACATATTTAATGTATTCTGAAAGAAATCTCAGAACTGCCTTTCCTAACAAAGGAAATATAACAAAATAAAATAAAAAAATAAAATAATAAGAAATTATTGAAATTCAGGAGAACAAGTGACATAATTTGTTCTGACTTGCAGTAGTGAGGGATGTTGGGAGCCCTCTGAAGGAATTCATCCCACAATAAAACACGCCATGAGAAACAATCATCCTACATTGTGTCCTTCTCAGTTTCAGGTTCTGAGGAAGTGGACAAACGGGAACCTCAAAATGAGATTGTAAGTCTGACATGAGGTAAAATACAGTATATACAGTATAAATACATATATAAATAGATGCTACAGTTGGTTTCTTTCTTTTTCCAGTCTGACACATACCATTTGTACTCCACCATCTCTGAGGAGCCAACTGAATTTGCCCTGAAGGACATGATGTACAGCACCGTGCAGACACACTGAAACACAGCAATTATTTATAATTACATCTGTTTCTCTTGTAAACACGTTTTTCTTTTCTAAATATAAAGTCTGTGAACTGTGTGTTCACGTGATTCTCTTCTGTGGATTTCCTGTTCTGCAAAAAGACACTTGTCATATGTCAAGTCCATGTATGAATTCATACATGGACTTGACATAAGCAGCTGCATGAATTAAAAAATAATAATTCAGTAAGTGCAATATTTTACCAACTAGAGGGAAGAGCACACAGCTTGTGTAGCATAGTTTATACAAGTAAGACTGTAGTAAACGCTAAGTTAACTTAGAGTAGACTACGACCACAAACATATAAATATTTTACACTCTGACTCTACAGACTGTTACATTTGTCTGTCTACTGATATAAAAAAAACAAAAACAAAACAGAGCTGCTGTGTGAACAAACATCTTTCTTCAGAGTTCAACCTCTAATGTGGTTAGAGGCTGAACTAAATCAAACATGTATTTATGTATGTAGGTACTTAAAAAGGATGTCACGTGTACATGTGTGGTCTGTCTCTTAATGTGATGCACCTTTGAGGCTGTCTGTGGTTTTTCAAAGAACAAGCTCACAAGTGTCAAAGTCTCGATGTAGTCAGACACAAAAGCATCTTTTTTGTGGACAGTCTCAGTATTTAGCTTCATCATGGCTGGATGCCTGTTGTTTGTCATCATCACGTGTAAGTTAAACCTTTTTTTTGATTTTTCATTAATAGTGTAGGTTATTAAGAAATGTAGATTCACACTTACAAAAATATCGGAGGCTCCTCTTGTCTGCAGTTGGTTTCTCTCTTTCCTCAGTCTGACACATACAATTTGTACTCCACCATCCCTGATGAGCCAGTTGCAGTACGTACGGTGTACAGCACCTTGAAGACAAAATAAAATGCAAATAATTTTATACTGTACAAAGGGAACTGTTAGAAATGTGAAATTTGAGTTTAAAACCGTGTTCTGACCCTGTATAATCTAGACTAATATTAAACTACTGTAATATACTTTTCTCAGATTTTCCAACCAGCTTCAATTTTAAAGTTGTGATTTAAGAAGCACAGCATGTTTCAACCTACATTATAATTTAGCTTTTTTAATTAAAAAAAAATATTTACTCATATTTCATTCATGTTTTATAATGTTCATATTTTTTGTAACTGGATATAGTTTGACTTACATGCACTATAAATACATTTGCTACTGTAAATAGTTAAAGGGAATGTATTTACCCATGTTAGTGTTCACCTTCAGCACATTCTAGTCTGGAGCCACTGTCTGTTTATGTTAATGGGACATCAATCTATTATGTCTAGGAGGCCAACATTCAGTTTCTTTGATTCTGGTCACCAGGCAACGTTGAGATAGGCTGGCACCTGCTTTCCTCCAGCAATCCAAACAGCGGCCTCGCATACCAAAGAAAGCGTGAATTATAATGCATTCATTATGCTTCATGACTACACTCATAAACATACATAATGCTTTCTGATGTGATATATCATCAGTCATAAAACATAGATCTGACTTATGAATTATAACTTGGACTGTCTTGCGGATGCTCTTGACAAACTAGAGGTTGCTTATAATACATTATGACTACCTATACTCATCTATTCAAACATCTCAACAATCAACTCTTGTAAGAACAGTACGCTGTAGTAGTACATGTGGTGTAAGTTATTACTGTCTGAGCTAAGTGAAGTAGATATTGATTGTAGGTTTCCACTAAATGAAGATTGCCGTGACACTCTAACCATTCCTCTCGTCAATATTCACATCAAGAAATTAATGCCACCATTGGTAAAGTAAAACTGTTTACTTTAACAACTTTTCACTTTGCGATGTGTGATCCAAAATTTTCACTGTGCGATGAAGGCCACTGTTACACCCATTATATAAAGTATAAAAAGGTATATACAAGATCAAATTAACATTAAATAAAGTGCAACAAATGCAAAAGTAATTGTCCGTGTTTGTGTCAGCTGAGGGAGGCATTATAGAGATTAATGACCACAGGCAGGAATGATTTCCTGTGTCGCTCTGTGGTGCATTTAAGAGAGAGGAGTGTGCTGCTGAAGGAGCTCCTCTGCAGAGCCAGTGTGTCGTAGAGAGGGTGTGAAACATTGTCCAATATGGAATGAAGCCTGGACAGCATCCTCCTCTCTGCCACGGTTGTCAGAGTGTCCAGCTCCTCCCCAACGACATCACCAGCTCTCCTGATCAGTTTGTTTAGTCTGTTGGTGTCTGCGATCTTCAGCCCACTACCCCAGCATGTGACAGCGAAGAAGATCGCACTGGCCACAACAGACTCGTAAAACATCCTCAGCATTGTCCGGCAGATGTTAAAGGACCTCAGCCTCCTTAGGAAAAAGAGTCGGCTTTGGCCCTTTTTGTAGACAGCCTCGGTCTAGTCCAGTCCAATTTTTTATTCAAGTACACCCCCAGGTACTTATACTCCTCAACAATATCCACAGGGGCCCCCTGGATGGAGTCACTGGTGTTTTCGCCCTCCTCAGATCCACTATTAGTTCCTACGTCTTTGTCACATTGAGCTGCAGATGGTTCAGCTCAGTCCAAGTGACAAAGTTTCCCACAACAGTCATCACCCTTTTCAATACAACCAACTATTGCTGAATCATCAGAGAACTTCTGACGGTGGCAGGATTTGGTGCAATAGTTGAAATCTGAGGTGAAAAGGGTGAAGAGGAAGGGAGAGAGAACAGTCCCCTGTGGGGCCCCAGTGTTACTAAGCTATGTCACTATGAATGCCCCCGTACTATAGATGTAGTCTGAGTTGAGGCAGACTAGACAAACATATTCAGCTGAACATCCCCTCTGTGCGCTCTCTGATTCTTAACAAGGAGGATGCATTTTGGTAATTTTGCTAACAAGGTATATGCATGCCCTCCACAAGCCTCTGCAAGTAGCCTACTGCCAGTAAACTTTTTATTCCTTCTGGTTTTTGCACAGGAACAAACAGTAATACCCCAGGATGGAAAGGGTTACATGATTTAGACTTCTTTCTGTCGATGTGACACCTTAATTTGTCACATTTTAGTGACTCACTGTGTTAAAGGTGTCAGGGGTGTAACTATATTATCAGGACCTCGTTTCAAGTTCAGAACATGCACACTCATTTAGCCTGAATGTGGTGAAACTTAAAAATTCACAAACATGAAGAGGTTGCTGCTGGTAAATCTGTTGTTTGACAAACAGTGGTGGTTTTACACCGAGAACTCTGAGCTGAACGTGACAGAAAGCACGTTTAACAGAACCACAGAAGGTGATGAAACCACAGATGATCAAAGTAGGTTTCTTATTCTCATACTCACACATGCACTTCTCTTTCTCACATGAATAGATATAAATATCAAGTGCAGTTTCCTTTAACTAAAAGTCTGACATTCAAACTGATGGTGTCTGGGTTGGACTTCCACTTAAGGTCCCAGGAGGTTGTGGAGCCCAGAAACCTGAATGTTTCCACAGCAGACACAGTGTTGTTGAGTATGATGATGGGCAGCAGGGTAAGGGTGCTCCTCCTTAAGTCCGCTGTCATCTCTACAGTTTTGAGCAGCACTAGGTTGTTCTGACCGCACCAGAGGACCAGCGTTCAGCCTCTCATCTGTATGCACACTCCTTACCATCCTGGATGAGGCTGATGACCATCTTCAGGAGTTTAACACACCTCTGGGGGGCGCCAGTACTGATTGTCCAGGTGTTGGATGTGATAATTGATGATTTGAAACAATGACACATGAGACTACTCTTGCATATTGACATAAGCCACACAAGAGGCATAGATTTTGAAATAAATACTGGCCCACAGATGGGACAGACAAAGAATATTCCTCACACCATTACTCAACAACTACGTCATAAAACAACATTAACATTTAACAACAACTTTACACTTTAAACAACTTTAACATGAACATTTGTGTCGGCCCTCAGCAACAAAGGGACATCTCATATGCAACACTGTAATCCTTACATTTGATTTGAATGTCAGATAGTCTTGCAACAAATAGCAATGATCATGTGTCGATAGTACAATTGCACAGACAGTAGCACTCCCTACTGACCAAATGGCCTCACTGATCTCCACCTGAGTGTTATAGGAGTAGTCTTGTTCTCTTGTGGAATAGGGCGGTGTGTAAGGTGTGTACGCTTAAGCGAGAGTGAACAAGCGACAGAGAAGAGAGAGCAAAGAGAGACAGGCACAAATATTAAATTACTACTACTACCACTATGAGGACGACTATTTGGATGCTGCTATGGACTAATAATAGCATATCTTGTTACAGTGTCAGCACCACAATGTCCAAATCCATCTTCTTTTATTATGGATATTATGGAAAATGTGCCGACATTCACTGTGACCACAGGTAGGACATTTTATGCACTTTCATTGAAATCCAGAACCACAAAATTTAAGAGATTGTTTTATTTACCAGCTCTGACAGTTAGCCCGCCTCATGCTTCCACTCCTGTAACAAACAAAACAAGTTTATAAATGCTTGTACTGTCTCTAAAACTGACCAGTTTTGTAAGTCTGTGGATGCAGATATAGATCCTCTTCAGCACTTCAACACTGTAGGCAGACACTTCTTGACACAGGTAAATCAAAAGGTATGTTTGCATAAACTACAATCATCATGCCAATGACTACAGTATCGTCACCTATAAATGCAAGAATGGTGAGCTGCTTTTTTCTACCTGAATGTAGTAAAAAGTTACTGAAATGCTTAAAAGTGTCCAGAATGCTGAGAAAGACATACATGTCACTGAGGGCAGTTAAGTCATGTGTGTCTCTTTCTTTTTATAGAGTGACAGCAGCAGCTCAGAGACGCTACATCCGCCCTGAGAGACACAGCGTACAGGACTTCAAAGTCAATTTGAAATACAAGCGTCACTTTTTTTTTAGCTTTGCTTCAAACAGAAGTTAGTACAGAAGATAACATGAACTGTGTGTTGCAATGCTTTAAATAATAAAAAACATCTTCTTTAAATATAAAACATGATTGTACCAAAGCGCCTTACACGTGAGGAGTGAGTCACACCTTACATGAACACAAATTAATAAAACTCACATTCACATAAAATGCAGTAAAAACCAGCTACAACAAAAAAAACTTATTGAAACAATGAAAAGGGGAAACAGTATGAAAGTAGTATGAAAAAAGCTGAAAGAGATCTGCTGCGTGAACAAACATCTTTCTTCAAAGTCCAGCCTCTAATGTGGTTGATTCTATCTAAATAAAATAACGGATGTCACATGTTCATGTGTGACCTGGCTGTTAATGTGAATTATCTCTGATGCTGCCTGTGGTTTTCCTGAGTACAAGAAGACAGTTCAGTACGTCAAAGTCTCAGTGTAGTCAGACACACAAGTATCTTTCTGGAGGATTGTGGACAGTCTCACTGTTCAACTTCATCATGGCTGGATGCCTGTTGTTTGTCATCCTCATGTGTAAGTTAAACCTTTTACTGATTTTTCACTAACAATGTAGATTCACACTTACAAACCTGACATTAATATGTAGCCATTATATATTCTTTACAGCATATGAAAGCACACTTATATTTTATGTTTGTTCATGGTCGCTTAATTAATGAAGTCAATATTGTGTTATTATTACATTTATCTTGGTAACACATTTTATTTCCAACAGATTCTCCTCTCGAGATTCAAACACAAGGTCAGTCTCTGATCTGTTATCTTACTGATATTATTTTCTGTTTATGATGTGATGACTTTTTTTACGCACAGTAAACACAAACAAATGTCACATTAAGAATGTTATTGTATTAATGCAGCTTTTAGGTATGTGACATGTTTATCTACGTTAACTTTTCAGCTCTTCTTCCACCTAAACTGACAGTGAATCCACCGGTGATCACAGAGACAGACTCAGTCACATTGAACTGTCAGACTCCATCATCTGTTTCTGTGTCTCAGTGTTATTTCTACACTTTAAGTGGAGGAAATATCAGAGGCTCCTCTTGTCTGCAGACACTGACAGGAACTGAGCTGCTGAAGATGTCACATCAGAGTTCACCTGCTGACGTTAAAGTGAAATGTTATTACCTTAAAACGTCTCAATCTCCTGAGAGTGACGTGTCCTCCATCATCATTCAAAGTGAGTGAACACTGCTGCTATGGACTAATATTAGGATATCTTGGTACAGTGTCAGTACAAACCACAATGTGGCTCAAAACATGGGGTCTTGTCTTTAGGAGAAGTGTTGGATGATTTGGAAAGAGCACCAGATTTAATCATCTAAAAAAGTAACACATCAGCCTGATGACATTGTCTAGAAATTCATCAACAGAGTGATTTTAAATAAATGCTATTTTTAGTAATTCGTTCTAACATACACTTACATTTTCAGGTCTTCTTCCACCTAAACTGACAGTGAATCCACCGGTGATCACAGAGACAGACTCAGTCACACTGGACTGTCAGACTCCATCATCTGTTTCTGTGTCTCAGTGTTATTTCTACACTTTAAGTGGAGGAAATATCAGAGGCTCCTCTTGTCTGCAGACACTGACAGGAACTGAGCTGCTGAAGACGCACATCAGAGTTCACCTGCTGAAGTTAAAGTGAAATGTTTTTACACTGTAAAGCTTGGAGATTTAAATTCTCCATCTCCACACAGTGACACATCCTCCATCACCATACACAGTGAGTGATTGTTTCTCCTGATTTTATTATATCTCAATACAATATCATCACTAGCAGACAGACATACTGATTCATCAACCTATGTTCCCATCACAGTGCCACCTGTGGGCAAAGGTGATACGTGATTTTTATTATGTAAAAATGAATAAAAACTTGTTAATGTCACAATATGTTTTACAGTTAGTTGTTGTGTTGTGAGTTATCACAGTAGGACAGTTTTTCACGTCGCAGACACATTATAATTTTACTTCATAGCAGAATAGTTCTTTGCATTTAATGACTTTTCATTCATCTTTTGTAGGACAAAAACCAAAAATGAATCTTCAACATTTTCAAGGTAAAGACGTTCTCTTTATTTGCTCTCTGCTTGGATCTGCTGATCGTGATACAAGATGTAACCTGTACTTTGGAGAATCAAGTCATCCAGTTCAAACAACAACCATCGGGAAGAAAAGAAGCTCAAAGAATCAGTGGATCTGCCAGTTTTTTGTCACAACTGAAGATTTGCTGAGACGTCTACGTTCAGTTCAACAAAGTGATGCCAGCTGTGATTACACTTTGAGAAGTGAACCCAACTCTTTGTCTTCTCGTAGTGATGGATACAGCTTGACTGGTAAGTCAGAGAAGATATGAACACACATGCTACACTGACTTTACTGTATGTGACACAACATTTGCAATGAAACTGATGAATGTTTTAATGAAATCAATTGTGAATGTGTAAATCAGACATACATTATCGCTCAAAACTTTAGGTCATCTGTTTTACTGATGTTTTTCTTCTGTATCTCAAAACGATTAATTGTTTTAAAAGTTTGCTCAAAATATACAAAATACAAATGCACAAGTAATAAGGGTGTCCCATATAATTGTCTTCATTAATATTGACTTGATTGTACATGAAATTTCTTGACTCTAATCCATCTTCTCTTACTGTAGATATTGTGAAAAAAGAGTCAAGCTTGACCCAGACAATGTCAACATTTAGTATGACCACAGGTATGAAATTTTAGATAGCAGTCCAGAACATCATTCCACCTCTGCTTGATTTGGTTTCAGTTTTTGAGGAGGTCTTTGTATTTTATTTGCCAGGTGTGACTGTTTACAGGTCTCGTGCTCCTGTAAAATTACCATCAGGTAACAAAATAACAGATATATTAGGTGTGACATTAGTTCATCACAAATTGTACATGTTTCAGTGTATTCAGTATTTAAATTTTTTTGTTTTATTTTGTTTTTCCAGCAGGTTGGCCTGTTGGTACGCACAGTAGTACTGTTGTTTCTACATCTACTTCACCAACACCAGTGAAAGCAGCATCAGGTGACATGCTTATCACGTTTTTCAAAGAGTCACACTGATTCATTACAAAATGTTGAAATGTACAAAATGTTCACATGTAAAACATTTAATATGTTTATAAGAAGTGATTATCCTGAATGTCAGTCAAAGTGCATACTGTAAAGTGATGGTTGCTGATTGGTTTGTGATTGATATGCAGTTGCATTTTTGCAGACTTTTTGTGCAGATGCTAGCCAACATTGTTAAAGTTGTTATGCAGCACAAGGCAAATTTGCAACTCTGACAACTTTGCTGCTTATCATTTGTACTCTTATTGCAAAGGAAGACAATAAATATATACATATTTTCATATGAATGAAAATATGTTTTTGTGCCTTCAAGAAACAGATACTAGTCTAACTATGAATCCAGAGTCTGGTGATGAAATATCAGGTACTGTAGACTAAAAATCATTATATTCTCATAAAAATGCTCACATGTATTGATGTGAATGTTTTATAACATTTGTGGCCGTGCACTTCCTACTGTAGGTTCAAGTGTTAGCACGCCGAGCACTAAAGACAGAGAAACCGCAGCTTCAGGTGAGTATATGTGACTCCTCACACATACAGTACTGCATATTCTGATATTAACACTTTATTGACATACTATCTGGTTGTTATGAAATTTTCTTTTGGAAATTTAACACGTTTGAGTTAGCTGTTTAAATTATCCAAGATACTCAGGGTCAAATATTAGATGTGATGTTGCTAAATGCTAAATGTGATATCATAGAAGATTTTATTTTGATTTTTATTAATATTAATTCTTAACATGCCCACATCTGGACTCCCTCAAACCTCGATCTTTAAATTACAGTATGTTTAAACATAATTTATTCAGTAACTTAATGTCAGTAAAAAGTGAATCAAAAAAGAATCAAGCATGACCCAGACAATGTCAACATTTAGTATGACCACAGGTATGACATTTTTTAAATAAACATAGCAGTCCAGTACATTGTTGTACTTTAGTCTCAATTGGTTTCATATGAATGAAAATATGTTTTTGTGCCTTCAAGAAACAGATACTAGTCTAACTATAATTCCAGAGTGTGGTGATGAAATATCAGGTACTGTACTATACTCAGGGCTCAAATATTAGAAGTGATGTTATTTGTGCTAAATGTGATATCATAGAAGATTTTATTTTGAAGTTTAAAATGACTCTCTCATCTTTAGGAGTCACATGTTGCTTTATTGAAACAAAATATCACAGACAAGTAATATTAATTTTTAACATGCTGTTACGGCCACAACTGCACTCCTCAAACCTCGATCTTTAAATGATGTTTAAACCTAATTTATTCAGTAACTTAATGTCAGTAAAAAAAGCGATACTTTGATTTCCATTTTATATATTGCACTGGTATTAAGTGCTGAAATATTGTGGATATGCACAGTACTTTTGTTTTGTTTTTTTGTTAACAGCTGACACTTGTTTATGCCTTTTGTTGTTTCACAGCAGAAACGTGGATATGGAAGTTTGTAGCAGTTGTGGTTGGTTGTGGAGTAACTGTCGCTGTCATCTTGCTGGTTTCAGTAATACTTTGGAGGAAAAGAAGAGCTGGTGAGAACTTTATCTCATAAAGTCACAATCTGCTGTTTTTATATGAGGGTTCACACACATTGAACATTGAAATACAGAATTGTATAACAGAAATCTGAAACCCTCCCCATCTGGGGGGAGACACAGTTTGTGTCATAATTAAATGTATGTTATGTATAGAGGTAATCATTGACTCCTGATATTTATTCATTTTGACAGAGTTAAACTTCTACTCAAAAGATATCATCACCAAAAAAAAGCTACTACTTCAAAAACTCTGCCATTTATATAAATTATTTATAGAGTAAAATGTTGCTAAGACGTGGGGTTGTCTGATCTCTCAAAGAATCCAGCAGAAATGTTAATTTTAGCACACAGGGAGGAGGTTAGTGAAGCTGCAGCAGCAAACATTGCCATGAGTGTACCTGTAGCAGAATTTTAGTGGGAAGTGTCAGGTTATAGGCTGCAGCTGTGGCTGCTAATATAGCGATAAAGCTGGTGAAGGAGCCACTGATGGTGAAGCATTAATAAAAACAAATGCCAGTCTGCTAGTTTAAGTGTAAACTCAGTGCTCTGCCTGAACTAAAACTACTCTTTTTTGGTTAAGATGGAGTACACAGTTGACCTATATGCACATTTTGACTTGGATCTTAAATACAATTTGCGTAAGTCTCTGACACAGTTTCATATTGTCTCAGATGAATAGTGTTTACAGAGGTCACAGCTACTAAAATAACCAGTGTGGAAATAAACAGCTTGCATAGAACATAGATTCAGACGCTGATCTGTAACTGAAGGTAACCACGTGTAGACCACCTCTGCACCAAGACAAAAATAACCTCCTTTTCTTGTCTCTAAGTCTTTTTCACGTGTGAACAAAACATATTTGATGAGAAGAGATTATATTTGTTCTCTGAACTGTGGGTTTATTTTGTTTTGGCTAAAAGACAAAGTTGAACATGTAATGCTGTCTAAGATACAGACAATGGTTACAAGCATATTGTTTCATTTGTTTTAACTCAGAGAAATGTTTATTTGATATGAAGACTTTGGAATAAAATGTCAAACTTAATGATAAACTTTCATCTTGTCATCTTTGTGTGTCTGTCTCAGTCACAGGCTCTGTGGAAGTGAAAAACCTGGAACAACAAAATGAGAATGTAAGTCTGACATGAGGTCAAATATTAAATATATTTGTAATATATATTATGAGATGCTACAGTTGTTTTTTTTTCTTTTCCCAGTATGACACATACCACTTGTACTCCACCATCTCTGAGGAGCCAGCTGAATTTGCCCTGAAGGAAATGGTGTACAGCACTGTGCAGCCGCACTGAAACACAAACAGTGTGTAGAGAAAGAAAGCAGCCTGAAGAACTGTTGGAGTGTAAACATTGTGTGTAAAGTTGACCCTGTATAATCTAGACTAATGTTTATGTTAGTATTGTTCCTGCAATGTATTTTTCTCAGATTAACCAAACTTTTACCAACGTTTTACAGCCAGTTCCAGTTTTTAAGTTGTGGTTCACAACATGCAGCATTGTTCAACCTGCATTTCATTTTTGCTTGGGGTACTTTGACAGCTCACTTCATAGAGCATAGACCTCATATGTTAAGGCTGAGTCCTTACCACAGATCTGTGACCTGGTTTCAATTTCACCCTGTAGCCCTTTGCTGCATGTCTTCCCCTCTAACCACTGTCCTGTCTCTCTCAAACTGTCACTGACTAATAAAAGCTAAAAACTTCTAGAAAAGATTAAAAATGTTTTTGTTTTTTAAAATGGGTTTTATTCATATATAACTATAGCAAAGTTCATGTCAGTCCTGTTGTTTTTTTTTGTTTTCTATTTCTGCATGTTTTCTGTTTAATGTTAAACATATTTTTTGAAACTGGATATATTTCATGTTATTGAGATATGTGACTATGTGCTAGAAATACATTAACATGCATTTATGTCTTACTGTTACTGCTATGGTGCTAATATACTGTATTTTGAATCACGTTATATTCTTCATATATGTTTTATATTCTGCATAAAACTTATATGATTTTATGATTTTAGTTTAATTGATTATTATTATGCAACACAAATAAACTCCACGTGGCCTTTTCCTGCAGAAGACAAAGTCATTTGTGGTACATATTAAATTGTACAGTGTATGAAATTCAATTGGATACACTCTTGTTTATCTTTTTATCTGAGAAAGACAAGCTGGTAATAAATGTGAACTGGTGTTGAACAAGCGGGGTCTATTCTTTACATGTTTTGGCTATAAGCAGTTCATGATAACACAGTACTCACAAAAGTAACATCTGGGGACGATTTTAACCATGAACATGTTAATCAAATAATTAAAAATAATTTTATATTTTTATGATTTTAATTTAAAAAATGCACTTTGTGTAAATTATGACGGATCTAAAGTTGGTCTGAAGTGTCTATGATGAAAAATGAGGAAGCTATTGTCAAAAATTGGCCCATAGTATCTGATGTGGTCATAAAAAAAAGGTAGTGTGCCTTCACCCTGTTGCATGCACCTTTGAGACAGTCCGTAATATCAGCTCGTGTTGAATAAAACTGGAAACATTCAGATGTTTCTGTGCATATCTGAATAAAACATAAATACTAATTTGCATGTGTGCAGGTGCAGCTGTTTCATCTCTTTTAGTAAAGAACTACATCAAATACTTAGTGTATTTAAATTAATCTTAAATTGAAATTTATTTATATAAATATATATATATATACATATATATATACATATATACACATACATATACACATATATATATATATATAGCCACATATCACTGTGGTAATTTACAGTCCACACATACTGTGACCTGTCTGTTCATGTGACTCTCTTCTGTGGATTTCCTGTTCTGCAAAAAGACATTTCTGTGTGTCAAAGTCCATGTAGTCAATCACGCAAGTGCAGTCTTAGACATTCACAGTATTCAGTTTCATCATGGCTGGTCACCTGCTGTTAGTCGTCCTCTTGTGTAAGTTAAACCTCTTGTTTCTTTCTTTGAAATTGTAGGCAGTTACACACCAGAACAGGTATCTTTCATTTGGAAGCACCAGATTAATGTTTAATGTTAAATGACAAACGTTTATTTGAAATTGAGGTTGTGCTCATTTACCAGTGATGAAGCAGGTACATTGGTGATCGTGCTTCTAAATTGTTCATGAATGCTGTGGATAAATTGCTGAATTTAAAGGTCAATGGTGAGGTCAGGAGGGAAGAAAGTGTTCAGGAGCCTCTGGTGTCTTCTCAACCAAAGTCAAACAATTGCTACTGCCGAGCACTGAGTTTTAGCCTTTGTTGAAGATCATTACAATAATTTTCAGCATGATAAGAAACTGATTTTCCAAATTTGGGCTGTGAGTTTGACAGGGTCCCAAATTACAATAAATCATCACTGAGATGTAAGACGATGTTTTAGGGCATTAACATTAAGAGTTGAATATTTAATCTTACATTTGTTTCTCTTAACACACTTTGTTCTCCACTAGATTCATTTTCTGAGATGGAAGCGCAAGGTCAGTTCCTGAGTTTCATATAATTTTTCATGGCAAGTTTATTCTGTTATCACAGTCACATTTTTTATAACATATATTAACTTATAACACACACTTAAATTTTCAGCTCTTCTTCCACCTAAACTGACAGTGAATCCATCGGTGATCAAGAGACAGACTCAGTCACATTGAACTGTCAGACTCCATCATCATTGTCGCAGTGTTATTTCCACTTTGTTAGAGGAGGACGTGTTAAAAGCTTCCCTTGTCTGCAGACACTGACAGGAACTGAGCTGCTGACTATGTCACATCAGAGTTCACCAGCGGAGGTTAAAGTGACATGTTTTTACCTTAAAGCGTATCAATCTCCTGAGAGTGACATGTCCTCCATCATCATTTGAAGTGAGTGAACACTGCTGCTATGGACTAATATTAGGATATCTTGGTACAGTGTCAGCACAATCAATGAACTGGCTCTAAACATGGGGGTCAGGTCTTCAGAGGAAGTGTTGGAAGATTTAGATTGAGCATCAAATTTAATCATTTAAAAATAAAAAAGTCAGCCACAGGACATCCTATAAGAATTTATCAGCGCAATGATTTTAAATAAAATTATAAATGTCAATTTAAGATATTTAATCCAACATATACTTCAACTTTCAGCATCTCTTCCACCTCAGTGACATTCTCTACTATTATAAATGCATATTCCAAATTATTTTAAATAAATTCTGTTTCTAAGATATTTAATCTAACATATACTTAACTTTTCAGCTCTTCTTCCACCTAAACTGACAGTGAATCCACAGTGATCACAGAGACAGACTCAGTCACATTGACTGTCAGACTCCCATCATTGTCACAGTGTCATTTCCACTTTGTTAGAGGAGGACGTTAAAAGCTTCCTTGTCTGCAGACACTGACAGGAACTGAGCTGCTGACTATGTCACATCAGAGTTCACCTGCTGAAGTTAAAGTGACATGTTCTTACCTTAAAGCGTATCAATCTCCTGAGAGTGACATGTCCTCCATCATCATTCAAAGTGAGTGAACACTGCTGCTATGGACTAATATTAGGATATCTTGGTACAGTGTCAGCACAATCAATGAACTGGCTCTAAACATGGGGGTCAGGTCTTCAGAGGAAGTGTTGGAAGATTTAGATTGAGCATCAAATTTAATCATTTAAAAATAAAAAAGTCAGCCACAGGACATCCTATACAAATTTATCAGCGCAATGATTTTAAATAAAATTATAAATGTCAATTTAAGATATTTAATCCAACATATACTTCAACTTTCAGCATCTCTTCCACCTAAACTGACAGTGAATCCAGTGATCCCAGAGACAGACTCAGTCACATTGAACTGTCAGACTCCATCATCTGTCTCTGTGTCTCAGTGTTATTTCTACACTTTAAGTGGAGGAAATATCAGAGGCTTCTGTCTGCAGACACTGACAGGAACTGAGCTGCTGAAGACGTCACATCAGAGTTCAGCTGCTGAAGTTAAAGTGATTTGTTTTACACTGTAAAGCTTGAGAGTTAGATTCTCCATCTCCACACAGTACATCCTCCATCACCATACACAGTGAGTAACTGCTTAGTTTAGAGTTATAATTTTGAGTTTTTAAAGATTTTTTATTAACACTGTTGCTATGGACTAATATTAGGATATCTTGGTAGAGTATCAGCACAAAGTGGGTCTTAACATGGGGGACGGGTCTTCAGAGGAAGTGGGCATTAGATTTAGAACAATTAATACATAAAACCTCAGGACATTCTCTACTATTATAAATGCATATTCCAAAACATTTTAAATAAATTCCAATTTAAGATATTTAATCTAAGATATACTTAACTTTTCAGCTCTTCTTCCACCTAAACTGACAGTGAATCCACCGGTGATCACAGAGACAGACTCAGTCACATTGAACTGTCAGACTCCATCATCATTGTCACAGTGTCATTTCCACTTTGTTAGAGGAGGACGTGTTAAAAGCTTCCCTTGTCTGCAGACACTGACAGGAACTGAGCTGCTGACTATGTCACATCAGAGTTCACCTGCTGAGGTTAAAGTGACATGTTCTTACCTTAAAGCGTATCAATCTCCTGAGAGTGACGTGTCCTCCATCATCATTCGAAGTGAGTGAACACTGCTGCTATGGACTAATATTAGGATATCTTGGTACAGTGTCAGCACAAAAAAAAAAAAAAAAAAAGTCTTAACATGGGGGTTGGGACTTTAAAGTAAGTATTTGAAAATTTAGAATGAGTATCAGATTTAGTACATTACATAAATCCTCCGGACATCCTCTACTATTATAAATGCATCATCTGAATTGTTTTAAATAAATGTCAATTTAAGATATTTAATCCAACATATACTTCAACTTTCAGCATCTCTTCCACCTAAACTGACAGTGAATCCACCGGTGATCACAGAGACAGACTCAGTCACACTGAACTGTCAGACTCCATCATCTGTTTCTGTGTCTCAGTGTTATTTCTACACTTTAAGTGGAGGAAATATCAGAGGCTCCTCTCGTCTGCAGACACTGACAGGAACTGAAAATGCTCACATGTATTGATGTGAATGTTTTATAACATTTGTGGCCATGCACTTCCTAGGTTCAAGTGTTAGCACGCCGAGCACTAAAGACAGAGAAACCACAGCTTCAGGTGAGTATATGTGACTCCTCACTCACACAGTACTGCATATTCTGATATTAACACTTTATTGACATACTATCTGGTTGTTATGAAATTTTCTTTGGAAATTTAACACGTTTGAGTTAGCTGTTGAAATTACCCAAGATACTCAGGGGTCAAATATTAGATGCAATGTTATTTGTGCTAAATGTGATTTTATTTTGAAGTTTAGAATGACTCTCTCATCTTTAGGAGTCACATGTTGCTTTATTGAAACAAAATATCACAGACAAGTAATATTAATATTAATTCTTAACATGCCCACAACTAGACTCCCTCAAACCTCGATCTTTAAATTATGTTTAAACCTAATTTATTCAGTAACTTAATGTCAGTAAAAAAGCAAATAAAAAAAAAAAAGAATCAAGCATGACCCAGACAATGTCAACATTTAGTATGACCACAGGTATGACATTTTTTAAATAAACATAGCAGTCCAGTACATTGTTGTACTTTAGTCTCAATTGGTTTCAATTTTTGAGGAGGTCTTTATATTTTATTTTATTTGCCAGCTTTGAACGATGACAGCTCTGGTGCTTCTACTCCTGTAAAATTACCATCAGGTAACAAAATAACAGATATATTAGGTGTGAAATTGATTCATCACAAATTGTACATGTTTCAGTGCATTCAGTCTTTAAATTTTTTTGTTTTATTTTATTTTTCCAGCAGGTTGGCCTGTTGGTACGCACAGTAGTACTGTTGTTTCTACATCTACTTCACCAACACCAGTGAAAGCAGCATCAGGTGACATGTTTATCACGTTTTTCAAAGAGTCACACTGATTCATTACAAAATGTTGATATGTACAAAATGTTCACATGTAAAACATTTAATATGTTTATAAGAAGTGCTTATCCTGAATGTCAGTCAATTCTGACAACTTTGCTGCTTATTATTTGTACTCTTATTGCAAAGGAAGACAATAAATATATACATATTTTCATATGAATGAAAATATGTTTTTGTGCCTTCAAGAAACAGATACTAGTCTAACTATGAATCCAGAGTCTGGTGATGAAATATCAGGTACTGTAGACTAAAAATCATTATATTCTCATAAAAATGCTCACATGTATTGATGTGAATGTTTTATAACATTTGTGGCCATGCACTTCCTACTGTAGGTTCAAGTGTTAGCACGCCGAGCACTAAAGACAGAGAAACCACAGCTTCAGGTGAGTATATGTGACTCCTCACACACAGTACTGCATATTCTGATATTAACACTTTATTGACATACTATCTGGTTGTTATGAAATTTTTGTTTTGGAAATTTAACACGTTTGAGTTAGCTGTTGAAATTATCCAAGATACTCAGGGGTCAAATATTAGATGCAATGTTATTTGTGCTAAATGTGATATCATAGAAGATTTTATTTTGAAGTTTAAAATGACTCTCTCATCTTTAGGAGTCACATGTTGCTTTATTGAAACAAAATATCACAGACAAGTAATATTAATAGTAATTCTTAATTGCGGGAGTCCACAACTGGACTCCCTCAAACCTCGATCTTTAAATGATGTTTAAACCTAATTTATTCAGTAACTTAATGTCAGTAAAAAAAAGCAATACTTTGATTTCCACTTTATATATTGTAGTGGTATTAAGTGTTGATTGATCTTGTTTATGCCTTTTGTTGTTTCGCAGCAGAAATGTGGACATGGAAGTTTGTAGCAGTTGTGGCTGGTTGTGGAGTAACTGTCGGTGTCATCTTGCTGGTTTTGGGAATTCTCTGTTACAAAAGAAGAGCTGGTGAGAACTTTATCTCATAAAGTCAGAATCTGCTGTTTTTATATCGGGGTTCACACATAATGAAATGCAGAATTTTACAAGAAAGAATCTGAAACCCTCTCCATATTTTTTGGGATGCATTAGTTTCTGGTAGCAAAGTGTAAAAGAATAACTGCTACATCCTGTATCCCTGTTTTATTAGTTATTATTGAAGCTTCCCAATATTCACTGGCAATTTTTTTTTTCATTTTCTAGAGAAATGTGTTTCCAAGAGGTAAGAAACCTTAATTCTCAAAGATTATTAGTTCACTTGAATAAGTAGCAGTCATGTATCTCCTTTTCTATCACTGCTCTGGTTTACATTCATTCAGCCGTTCATTCTGGCAGCTGACCAGGACAGTCACAGTCCTCTTCTGACTGCCTCTGCGCTGCTTTACACCGTACAGCTGTAGGTTCAGTGCTTCGACTCAAAGACTCTATTTTTTTTTTTCTATTTTTGACATTTAGACCAAAAGTAAGCTTCACTGGTAAATCAAAAGGTATGTTACTTACTTGCATAAACTACAATAATCATGCCATTAACAGTTATTTATACAATAATGTTTCATTTACAGTGTTTTGTTACAGTTTATTAAGTTGAGCTTTGGTTTCTGTTTTAGATCTCAGGGAATATTTGGTGAGTGTCAACAGTGAAAGAGTGGTGATTTCAAAACTTGTGTGTCTACTAAATGTTTTTTTCCTTCATACAGTGATTATTCTGTCTTAGATAAGGCCTTCTATCATTTTGTTAAATAATTGCAGGGTGGTTATGCTGAAACCTACAGTATCGTCACCTATAAATGCAAGAATGGTGAGCTGCTTTTCTCTTCCTGAATGTAGTATCAGGTTATTAGAGAGTTTGAATCTTCGCTTCATGGTGCAAGTTTTGCTGAAGTGCTTAACAGTGGTCATAATTTGAACAGGCATAACATGCCATCACAGATACAGTCATGCAATAAATAATGCTGATAAACATTTACATGTCACTGAGGGCAGTTAAGTCATGTGTGTTTTTTCTGTTTATAGAGTGACAGCAGCAGCCGCTCAGAGAAGCTACATCCGCCCTGAGAGACACAGTGTGCAGGACTCCAAAGTCAATTTGAAATACAAGCGCCGCTTTTCTTGCATCTTTTCACTTTGCTTCAAACAGAAGTTAGACAGAAGATAACATGTAATGTGTTTGCAATGCTTCAAATAATAAAACATTTTCCACAACTGGTCTATTAATTTGTGAATTAGAAGTTCAATTTCATGTTTCTTTATATAGTTGTTTAAACACACAACATTATCAAAGTGCCTTAAACACAAGGAGTGATTTACACCTCACATGAACACAAATTAATACAAGTCACTTAACTCACTGATACAACATTCACAGAAAAGCTAACAACACAAACCTTAAAACAATGAAAGAATGAAAAGGGGAAATATTAAGTCAATCACTATTTTTAAGATTAATTAAAATTATTATTTCAGTCAATGTGATATTTTACAAACTAGTGGGAATAACACAGCTTGTGCAGTATAATTTATGCAAATAAAATGGTTGAATGTTCAGGACAAACATGAGAAATACCAGCATGTTTACTTCAAGTAGACCATGCACATGAACAATATTTTACACTCAGACACACTCTGAGTCTACAGACTGTTGAGTTTGTGTATCTACTAATATGGAAAGCTCAAACTGAGCTGCTGTATATGTGTGTGAACAAACATCTTCACAGTTCAGTGGTTGATTAAATCTAAATAAAACATGTACGTATTGGGTACTTAAAAATGAGTGTACAAGTGTGGCCTGCTAATCTCTGATGCTGTCTGTGGTTTTCCTAAGAACAAGTTCACAAGTACAGTTTCAGATGCTCATTTTGGCAGCTGCTTGGTTAGCCACAGTCCTCCTCTGCCTGCCTCTGACCTGCTCCACATGTACAGCTGTAGGTTCAGTACTTTGTTTAAAGGCACGTGAGCGCTTCTTAACTTACTTTCTAATAAGGTCCATTGAGAAATTTTTAAAAATCAAAGCAGCAGTGATAATTCTGCTGAAAATCAACTCAGGAATTTAATATATTAATTAAATAACATCAAAAAGAGTTCAGAAAGTTCTGTAACCATCCATCACAGCAGATCCTTGTTAAGTCAACAAATTGAGAAAAGAAGGAGGAGGTTACAGTGTTTTAGCACCATGAAGGTGTTGAAATGAATGAATCAGCAGAGTAACACTGACAACTGTTTGGTCAGAAAGACTCCATCTCATATTTTCCAATTTCCAAGCACACCTGAGATTTATTTTCAGTCACATCATTTTGAGATGTTTGGGGAGAGTAGTAGTTTATTCATTTGGAAATGTTTGTCGTGAAAACTTCACTGGTAAATCAAAAGGTATTTTTCATCATCACATGCATCTTTCTTCAGAGTTCAGCCTCTAATGTGGTTGATTTGATCAAAATAAAACATGTATGTACTAAGTACTTAAAAAGGATGTCACATATACATGTGTGGCCTCTCTGTAATGTGATTCACCTCTGAAGCTGTCTGTGGTTTTTCAAAGAACAAGAAGTTCACGAGTGCAAGACAGTTCAGTACGTCAGAGTCTCGGTGTAGTCGGACACAAAAGTATCTTTTTGGAGGATTTTCATTTATATTTGATGTTATTTCTTGGTTGCTTAAGTTATTATTGTGTTATTATTACATCTATTTATCTTGTTAACACATTGTATTACCAACAGATTCTTCTCTTGAGATTCAAACACAAGGTCAGTCTCTGTTACCTGTCAGTCTGTTATCTCTTGCTTTAATTATCTGTTCATAACTTGACTACACATTTTCTATAGTATATTTTTTCTTTATTTTGTTTTCATTATTAACAAACAAATTTCACATTCAAAATATTGAATCCTTTATCTGAATCTAGGGCTCTGATCATGGCTCTGAAAGATCAGTGACCTAACTGTGCCTGCATTGATAAATCCATGCTGCTGTCCGTGGTGCTGAAGTAGCAGACAGCTCCTGTCCTTCTGTGCGTCTGGTGTTAACTGTTAATCAGAGGCTTGATGGCCTGTGGGAATAAACTGTTTCTGTGTCTCTTCCATGAGGGGAAAGTGAGAAAGTAAGAAATTTGTTGTGCCCAGGGTGTAATGGATCTGTAGTGGTGTCTCCTGCTCGCTCCTGACTCTGGACATGTATAAGTCCTGAATGGAAAGCAGGTTGACACTGGTTATTTTCTCTGCTGTCCTTAACTGTCCATTTTAGTCTGTTCCTATTTGATTGGAGATCCAAATGAGACAGCGATGGTCGGTGTAGAACTGGATCACTAGCTCTTTAGGCAGGTTGAGCTTCCTGAGCTGGAGCAGGATGTTAATCCTCTGCTGCACCTTTTCATGATAGTGTCTGTGTTGGACTCCACTTTGGATCCTAGGAGATGGTGGATGCCAGAAACCTGAATGTTTCCACAGCAGACACAGAATTGTTGAGTATGTGATGGGCGGCAGGGTTAGGGGGGCTCCTCCTGAAGTCCACTGTCATCTCCACAGTTTTGAGTGTGTTCAGCTCCAGATTGTTCTGACTGTACCAGAGGACCAGCACCAGCCTCCTGCCTGTAGGCAGACTCGTCACGTCCTGGATGAGGCAGATGACCATTGTGTCATCTGCAAATCAAGATGGGGGCATCAATACTGATTGTCAAGTCTTTTAATTGAAGAATTCCTTATTCCTTAATCCATCCACTCCTGAACTACGTCATAAAACAACATTAAACGACAACAACTTTAAACTTTAAACAACTTTAACATGAACATTTGTACTGGCCCTCAGTAAAACAAAGTGACATCTCATATGCAGCATTGTAATCCGTACTTTTGATTTGAATTGTCAGACAGTCTAAACTGTAGTATGAAGGTCATAAATGTAGCCATTTGTAAAATAATATTAATAAAAAAATACATGTTCTTTTACATTCAGGATGCAACATTTAGAATAAAATCAGAAATCAGTTAATATCTTCATTTAGTTCCATTGTGGTCAGTACACTTACAGCACGTCAGTATGCGGACCGCATCTTTGTGAGACTGACCTGAAGAGGTTCATTTAAAAACTCTTGTGAAGTTCCACTCTCCATGGCTACCAGACTATGCACAGGCTCTCGTGTTCTGTTCATATATGTGTTGCAGAAAAGAAGTCTAAATAATTAATAATCTGATAATCAAACATGTCTAAAAGCTGCATACAATCATTGCATCTTGAAATTTACTCTAGTCTGAGAGGGTTACACTTGTTGCATTGTGTATGAATGAAGACTGTGTAATATGTCAGAATAATGAAACCCAAACTTGATGTGAATACTTACTGTGGCTCTGAAACCACAGTCGTGCTTGTGAAAGTAGATTGGCAAACTTTAGAAAATATTTCTGTAGGTGTGTAATAATCTCAATGAAAGAACACACCAAACTGGATGTGTGTCAATAGCCATGTGGTGACAATATAATTGCACAGACAACAGCTCCCTTGTTGACAAAATGACCTTACTGATCTCCACCTGCAGCAAGGCAGCTTCATTTATTCAAAGTGTTTTACATAGGCAAAGAAAAGCATTTGAAAACAAATGTTTAAAATATAAAACATAAAACATCATAAAAACATACTGATTAATAATATCAATTAATATTAATTATGAATAATAATAATAATAATGATAATAATAATAATAATAATAACAATAATAATAATAATAATAATAATAATAATAATAATAATAATAACAATAATAATAATAATAATAATAATAATAATAATAATAATAATAATATGAAGAAATTATTATTATTATTATGAATAATAATAATAATAATTGTACATACACCACTAGTCCTGCCATTTCTGAAAAAGGCAATAAATAAAACAAACAATAAGAAAGCAACTGTGGTAAGTTTAATATAAATATAAAGTCTGTGACCTGTCTGTTCATGTGATTCTCATCTGTGGATTTCCTGTTCTGCAAAAAGACCCTTCTGTATGTCAAGTCATAATCTGCTGTTTTCATATGAGGTTCACACACATTGAACATTGAAATGCAGAATTTTATAACAGAAATCTGAAACCTCTCCACTTGGGGAGACACAGTTTGTGTCATAATTTAATGTATGTTATGTATAGAGGTAATCATTGACTCCTGATATTTATTCATTTTGACAGAGTTAAACTTCTACTCAAAAGATATCATCACCAAAAAAGCTACTACTTCAAAAACTCTGCCATTTATCTAAATTATTTATAGAGTAAAATGTTGCTAAGACGTGGGGTTGTCTGATTTCTCAAAGAATCCAGCAGAAATGTTAATTTTAGCACACAGGAGGAGGTTAGTGAAGCTGCAGCAGCAAACATCATTGCCATCAGTGTACCTGTAGCAGAATTTTAGTGGAAGTGTCAGGTTATAGGCTGCAGCTGTGGCTGCTAATATAGCGATAAAGCTGGTGAAGGAGCCACTGATGGTGAAGCATTAATAAAAACAAATGCCAGTCTGCTAGTTTAAGTGTAAACTCAGTGCTCTGCCTGAACTAAAACTACTCTTTTTGGTTAAGATGGAGTACACAGTTGACCTATATGCACATTTTGACTTGGATCTTAAATACAATTTGCAGAAGTCTCTGACACAGTTTCATATTGTCTCAGATGAATAGTGTTTACAGAGGTCACAGCTACTAAAATAAGCAGTGTGGAAATAAACAGCTTGCATAGAACATAGATTCAGACGCTGATCTGTAACTGAAAGTAACCACGTGTAGACCACCTCTGCACCAAGACAAAAAAACCTCCTTTTCTTGTCTCTAAGTCTTTTCACGTGTGAACAAAACATATTTGATGAGAAGAGATTATATTTGTTCTCTGAACTGTGGGTTTATTTTGTTTTGGCTAAAAGACAAAGTTGAACATGTAATGCTGTCTAAGATACAGACAACGATTACAAGCATATTGTTTCATTTGTTTTAACTCAGAGAAATGTTTATTTGATATGAAGACTTTGGAATAAAATGTCAAACTTAATGATTAACTTTCATCTTGTCATCTTTGTGTGTCTGTCTCAGTCACAGGCTCTGTGGAAGTGAAAACCTGGAACAACAAAATGAGAATGTAAGTCTGACATGAGGTCAAATATTAAATATATTTTTAATATATATTATGAGATGCTACAGTTGTTTTTTTTTTTCCCAGTATGACACATACCACTTGTACTCCACCATCTCTGAGGAGCCAGCTGAATTTGCCCTGAAGGAAATGGTGTACAGCACTGTGCAGCCGCACTGAAACACAAACAGTGTGTAGAGAAAGAAAGCAGCCTGAAGAACTGTTGGAGTGTAAACATTGTGTAAAGTTGACCCTGCATAATCTAGACTAATGTTTATGTTAGTATTGCCCTGCAATGTATTTTTCTCAGATTAACCAAACTTTACCAACGTTTTACAGCCAGTTCCAGTTTTAAGTTGTGGTTCACAACATGCAGCATTGTTCAACCTGCATTTCATTTTGCTTGGGGTACTTTGACAGCTCACTTCATAGAGCATAGACCTCATATGTTAAGGCTGAGTCCTTACCACAGATCTGTGACCTGGTTTCAATTTCACCCTGTAGCCCTTTGCTGCATGTCTTCCTCTAACCACTGTCCTGTCTCTCTCAAACTGTCACTGACTAATAAAAGCTAAAAACTTCTAGAAAAGATTAAAAATGTTTTTGTTTTTTTAAAATGGGTTTTATTCATATATAACTATAGCAAAGTTGTCAGTCCTGTTGTTTTTTTGTTTGTTTTCTATTTCTGCATGTTTTCTGTTTAATGTTAAACATATTTTTGAAACTGGATATATTTCATGTTATTGAGATATGTGACTATGTGCTAGAAATACATTAACATGCATTTCTGACTTACTGTTACTGCTATGGTGCTAATATACTGTATTTTGAATCACGTTATATTCTTCACATATGTTTTATATTCTGCATAAAACTTATATGATTTTATGATTTTAGTTTAATTGATTATTATTATGCAACACAAATAAATTCCACGTGGCCTTTTCCTGCAGAAGATAAAGTCATTTGTGGTACATATTAAGTTGTACAGTGTATGAAATTCAATTGATACACTCTTGTTTATCTTTTTATCTGAGAAAGACAAGCTGGTAATAAATGTGAACTGGTGTTGAACAAGCGGGGTCTATTCTTTACATGTTTTGGCTATAAGCAGTTCATGATAACACAGTACTCACAGAAGTAACATCTGGGGACGATTTTAACCATGAACATGTTAATCAAATAATTAAAAATAATTTTATATTTTTATGATTTTAATTTAAAAAATGCACTTTGTGTAAATTATGACGGATCTAAAGTTGGTCTGAAGTGTCTATGATGAAAAATGAGGAAGCTATTGACAAAAATTGGCCTATAGTATCTGATGGTCATAAAAAGGTAGTGTGCCTTCACCCTGTTGCATGCCCCTTTGAGACAGTCCGTAATATCAGCTCGAGTTCAATAAAACTGGAAACATTCAGATGTTTCTGTGCATATCTGAATAAAACATAAATACTAATTTATGCATGTGTGCAGGTGCAGCTGTTTCATCTCTTTTAGTAAAGAACTACATCAAATACTTAGTGTATTTAAGTATTTTATCTTAAATCCAGCTCCAACTGTTTGGCTTTGATTGTATCAAAGTTAAATACACACACACACACACACACACACACACACACACACACACACACACACACACACACACACACACACACACACACACACACACACACACACACATATAAATATATATATAGCCACATATCACTTTGGTAATATACAGTCCACACATACTGTGACCTGTCTGTTCATGTGACTCTCTTCTGTGGATTTCCTGTTCTGCAAAAAGACATTTCTGTGTGTCAAAGTCCATGTAGTCAATCACGCAAGTGCAGTCTTAGACATTCACAGTATTCAGTTTCATCATGGCTGGTCACCTGCTGTTAGTCGTCCTCTTGTGTAAGTTAAACCTCTTGTTTTTTTCTTTGAAATTGTAGGCAGTTACACACCAGAACAGGTATCTTTTATTTGGAAGCACCAGATTAATGTTTAATGTTAAATGTCAAACGTTTATTTGAAATTGAGGTTGTGCTCATTTACCAGTGATGAAGCAGGTACATTGGTGATCGTGCTTCTAAATTGTTCATGAATGCTGTGGAGAACCAACCAAAGCCAAACAATTGCTACTGCCGAGCACTGAGTTTTAGCCTTAGTTGAAGATCATTACAATAATTTTCAGCACGATAAGAAACTGATTTTCCAAATTTGGGCTGTGAGTTTGACAGGGTCCCAAATTACAATAAATCATCACTGAGATGTAAAACGATGTTTTAGGGCATTAACATTAAGAGTTGACTATTTAATCTTACATTTGTTTCTCTTAACACACTTTGTTCTCCACTAGATTCATTTTCTGAGATGGAAGCGCAAGGTCAGTTCCTGAGTTTCATATAATTTTTCATGGCAAGTTTATTCTGTTATCACAGTCACATTTTTATAACATATATTAACTTATAACATACACTTAAATTTTCAGCTCTTCTTCCACCTAAACTGACAGTGAATCCACCGGTGATCACAGAGACAGACTCAGTCACATTGAACTGTCAGACTCCATCATCTGTCTCTGTGTCTTTGTGTTATTTCCACTTTGTTAGAGGAGGATCTTTTAAAAGACTCCCTGTCTGCAGACACTGACAGGAACTGAGCTGCTGAAGATGTCACATCAAGGTTCACCACGGAGGTTAAAGTGACATGTTTTTGCCTTAAATGTATCAATCTCCTGAGAGTGATGTGTCCTCCATCATCATTCAAAGTGAACAGTGTCAGCACAAACCACAATGTGGCTCAAAACATGGGGTCTTGTCTTTAGAAGAAGTGTTGGATGATTTGGAAAGAGCACCAGATTTAATCATCTAAAAAGTAACACGTCAGCCTGATGACATTGTCTAGAAATTCATCAACAGAGTGATTTTAAATAAATGCTATTTTTAGTAATTGTTCTAACATACACTTACATTTTCAGCTCTTCTTCCACCTAAACTGACAGTGAATCCACGGTGATCACAGAGACAGACTCAGTCACACTGAACTGTCAGACTCCATCATCTGTTTCTGTGTCTCAGTGTTATTTCTACACTTTAAGTGGAGGAAATATCAGAGGCTCCTCTTGTCTGCAGACACTGACAGGAACTGAGCTGCTGAAGACGTCACATCAGAGTTCACCTGCTGATGTTAAAGTGAAATGTTTTTACACTGTAAAACTTGAAGATGTAAATTCTCCATCTCCACACAGTGACACATCCTCCATCACCATACACAGTGAGTGATTGTTTCTCCTGATGTTATTATATCTCAATACAATATCATCACTTGCAGACAGAAATATGATTCATCAACCTATGTTCCCATCACAATGCCACCTGTGGGCAAAGGTGATACGTGATTTTTATTATGTAAAAATGAATGAAAACTTGTTAATGTCACAATATGTTTTACAGTTAGTTGTTGTGTTGTGATTTATCACAGTAGGACAGTTTTTCACGTCGCAGACACATTATAATCTTACTTCATAGCAGAATAGTTCTTTGTATTTAATGACTTTTCATTCATCTTTTTGTAGGACAAAAACCAAAAATGAGTCTTCAACATTTTCCTGGTGAACACGTTCTCTTTACTTGCTCTCTGCCTGGATCTGCTGATCATGATACGAGATGTAACCTGTACTTTGGAGAATCAAGTCATCCAGTTCAAACAAAAACCATCGGGAAGAAAAGAACCTCAAACAATCAGTGGATCTGCTTGTTTATTGTCACAATTGAAGATTTGCTGAGACGTCTACGTTCAGTTCAACAAAGTGATGCCAGCTGTGATTACAGTTCAAGAAGTGAACCCAACTCTTTGTCTCCTCGTAGTGATGGATACAGCTTGACTGGTGAGTCAGAGAAGATATGAACACACATGCTACACTGACTTTACTGTATGTGACACAACATTTGCAATGAAACTGATGAATGTTTTAATGAAATCAATTGTGAATGTGTAAATCAGACATACATTATCGCTCAAAACTTTAGTTCATCTGTTTTACTGATGTTTTTCTTCTGTATCTCAAAAATGATTAATTGTTTTAAAAGTTTGCTCAAAATATACAAAATACAAATGCACAAGTAATAAGGGTGTCCCATATAATTGTCTTCATTAATATTGACTTGATTGTACACGAAATTTCTTGACTCTAATCCATCTTCTCTTACTGTATATATTGTGAAAAAAGAGTCAAGCTTCACCCAGACAATGTCAACATTTAGTATGACCACAGGTATGAAATTTTAGATAGCAGTCCAGAACATCATTGCACCTCTGCTTGATTTGGTTTCAGTTTTTGAGGAAGTCTTTGTATTTTATTTGCCAGGTGTGACTGTTTACAGGTCTGATGCTTCTCCTGTAAAATTATCATCAGGTAACAAAATAACAGATATATTAGGTGTGACATTAATTGTCACAAATTATACATGTTTCAGTGTATTCAGTATTTACATTGTTTGGTTTTATTTTGTTTTTCCAGCAGGTTGGCCTGTTGGTACGCACAGTAGTACTGTTGTTTCTACATCTACTTCACCAACACCAGTGAAAGCAGCATCAGGTGACATGTTTATCACGTTTTTCAAAGAGTCACACTGATTCATTACAAACTGTTGATATGTACAAAATGTTCACATGTAAAACATTTAATATGTTTAAGTTGTAAGTATGTTAGAAGTGATTATCCTGAATGTCAGTCAACTCTGACAACTTTGCTGCTTGTTATTTGTACTCTTATTGCAAAGGAAGACAATAAATGTATATATCTTTTCATATGAATGAAAATATGTTTTTGTGCCTTCAAGAAACAGATACTAGTCTAACTATGAATCCAGAGTCTGGTGATGAAATATCAGGTACTGTAGACTAAAAATCATTATATTCTCATAAAAATGCTCACATGTATTGATGTGAATGTTTTATAACATTTGTGGCCGTGCACTTCCTACTGTAGGTTCAAGTGTTAGCACGCCGAGCACTAAAGACAGAGAAACCACAGCTTCAGGTGAGTATATGTGACTCCTCACACACACAGTACTGCATATTCTGATATTAACACTTTATTGACATACTATCTGGTTGTTATGAAATTTTTCTTTTGGAAATTTAACACGTTTGAGTTAGCTGTTGAAATTATCCAAGATACTCGGGGGTCAAATATTAGATGCAATGTTATTTGTGCTAAATGTGATATCAAAGAAGATTTTATTTTGAAGTTTAGAATGACTCTCTCATCTTTAGGAGTCACATGTTGCTTTATTGAAAGAAAATATCACAGACAAGTAATATTAATATTAATTCTTAACATGCCCACAACTGGACTCCCTCAAACCTCGATCTTTAAATGATGTTTAAACCTAATTTATTCAGTAACTTAATGTCAGTAAAAAAGCGATACTTTGATTTCCATTTTATATATTGCACTGGTATTAAGTGTTGATTGATCTTGTTTATGCCTTTTGTTGTTTCGCAGCAGAAATGTGGACATGGAAGTTTGTAGCAGGTGTGGCTGGTTGTGGAGTAACTGTCGGTGTCATCTTGCTGGTTTTGGGAATTCTCTGTTACAAAAGAAGAGCTGGTGAGAACTTTATCTCATAAAGTCAGAATCTGCTGTTTTATATCGGGTTCACACATAATGAAATGCAGAATTTTACAACAAAAATCTGAAACCCTCTCCATATTTTTTGGGATGCATTAGTTTCTGGTAGCAAAGTGTAAAAGAATAACTGCTACATCCTGTATCCCTGTTTTATTAGTTATTATTGAAGCTTCCCAATATTCACTGGCAATTTTTTTTCATTTTCTAGAGAAATGTGTTTCCAAGAGGTAAGAAACCCTAATTCTCAAAGATTATTAGTTCACTTGAATAAGTAGCAGTCATGTATCTCCTTATCTATCACTGCTCTGGTTTACATTCATTCAGCCGTTCATTCTGGCAGCTGACCAGGACAGTCACAGTCCTCTTCTGACTGCCTCTGCGCTGCTTTACACCGTACAGCTGTAGGTTCAGTGCTTCGACTCAAAGACTCTATTTTTTCTATTTTTAACATTTAGACCAAGAGTAAGCTTCACTGGTAAATCAAAAGGTATGTTACTTACTTGCGTAAACTACAATAATCATGCCATTAACAGTTATTTATACAATAATGTTTCATTTACAGTGTTTTGTTACAGTTTATTGTTGAGCTTTGGTTTCTGTTTTAGATCTCAGGGAATATTTGGTGAGTGTCAACAGTGAAAGAGTGGTGATTTCAAAACTTGTGTGTCTACTAAATGTTTTTTTCCTTCATGCAGTGATTATTCTGTCTTAGATAAGGCCTTCTATCATTTTGTTAAATAATTGCAGGGTGGTTATGATGAAACCTACAGTATCATCACCTATAAATGCAAGAATGGTGAGCTAAATAAACTACAATAATCATGCCACTGACAGTTATTTATACAATAATGTTTCATTTACAGTGTTTTGTTACAGTTTATTAAGTTGAGCTTTGGTTTCTGTTTTAGATCTCAGGGAATATTTGGTGAGTGTCAACAGTGAAAGAGTGGTGATTTCAAAACTTGTGTGTCTGCTAAATGGTTTTTCCTTCATGCAGTGATTATTCTGTCTTAGATAAGGCCTTCTATCGTTTTCTTAAATAATTGCAGGGTGGTTATGATGAAACCTACAGTATCGTCACCTATAAATGCAAGAATGGTGAGCTGCTTTTCTCTTCCTGAATGTAGTATCAGGTTATTAGAGAGTTTGAATCTTCGCTTCATGGTGCAAGTTTTGCTGAAGTGCTTAACAGTGGCCAGAATTTGAACAGGCATAACATGCCATCACAGATACAGTCATGCAATAAATAATGCTGATAAACATTTACATGTCACTGAGGGCAGTTAAGTCATGTGTGTTTTTTTTCTGTTTATAGAGTGACAGCAGCAGCCGCTCAGAGAAGCTACATCCGCCCTGAGAGACACAGTGTGCAGGACTCCAAAGTCAATTTGAAATACAAGCGTTGCCTTTTTTTTTTTTTTTTTTTAGCTTTGCTTCAAACAGAAGTTAGACAGAAGATAACATGTACTGTGTGTTGCAATGCTTCAAATAATAAAACATTTTCCACAACTGGTCTATTAATTTGTGAATTAGAAGTTCAATTTGTTGTTTATTTATATAGTTGTTTAAACACACAACATTATCAAAGTGCCTTAAACACAAGGAGTGATTTACACCTCACATGAACACAAATTAATACAAGTCACTTAACTCACTGATACAACATTCACAGAAAAGCTAACAACACAAACCTTAAAACAATGAAAGAATGAAAAGGGGAAATATTAAGTCAATCACTATTTTTAAGATTAATTAAAATTATTATTTCAGTCAATGTGATATTTTACAAACTAGTGGGAATAACACAGCTTGTGCAGTATAATTTATGCAAATAAAATGGTTGAATGTTCAGGACAAACATGAGAAATAACAGCATGTTTACTTCAAGTAGACCATGCACATGAACAATATTTTACACTCAGACACACTCTGAGTCTACAGACTGTTGAGTTTGTGTATCTACTAATATGAAAAAGCTCAAACTGAGCTGCTGTATATGTGTGTGAACAAACATCTTCACAGTTCAGTGGTTGATTAAATCTAAATAAAACATGTGCGTATTGGGTACTTAAAAATGAGTGTACAAGTGTGGCCTGCTAATCTCTGATGCTGTCTGTGGTTTTCCTAAGAACAAGTTCACAAGTACAGTTTCAGATGCTCATTTTGGCAGCTGCTTGGTTAGCCACAGTCCTCCTCTGCCTGCCTCTGACCCGCTCCACTGTACAGCTGTAGGTTCAGTACTTTGTTTAAAGGCACGAGCGCTTCTTAACTTACTTTCTAATAAGGTCCATTGAGAAATTTTAAAAATCAAAGCAGCAGTGATAATTCTGCTGGGAAAATCAACTCAGGAATTTAACATATTAATTAAATAACATCAAAAAGAGTTTAGAAAGTTCTGTAAACATCCATCACAGCAGATCCTTGTTAAGTCAACAAATTGAGAAAAGAAGGAGGAGGTTACAGTGTTTTAGCACCATGAAGGTGTTGACATGAATGAATCAGCAGAGTAACACTGACAACTGTTTGGTCAGAAAGACTCCATCTCATATTTTCCAATTTCCAAGCACACCTGAGATTTATTTTCAGTCACATCATTTTGAGATGTTTGGGGAGAGTAGTAGTTTATTCATTTGGAAATGTTTGTCGTGAAAACTTCACTGGTAAATCAAAAGGTATTTTTTCATCATCACATGCATCTTTCTTCAGAGTTCAGCCTCTAATGTGGTTGATTTGATCAAAATAAAACATGTATGTACTAAGTACTTAAAAAGGATGTCACATATACATGTGTGGCCTCTTTGTAATGTGATTCACCTCTGAAGCTGTCTGTGGTTTTTCAAAGAACAAGTTCACGAGTGCAAGACAGTTCAGTACGTCAGAGTCTCGGTGTAGTCGGACACAAAAGTATCTTTTTGGAGGATTTTCATTTATATTTGATGTTATTTCTTGGTTGCTTAAGTTATTATTGTGTTATTATTACATCTATTTATCTTGTTAACACATTGTATTACCAACAGATTCTTCTCTTGAGATTCAAACACAAGGTCAGTCTCTGTTATCTGTCAGTCTGTTATCGCTTGCTTTAATTATCTGTTCATAACTTGACTACACATTTTGTATAGTATATTTTTTCTTTATTTTGTGTTCATTATTAACAAACAAATTTCACATTCAAAATATTGAATCCTTTATCTGAATCTAGGGCTCTGATCATGGCTCTGAAAGATCAGTGACCTAACTGTGCCTGCATTGATAAATCCATGCTGCTGTCCGTGGTGCTGAAGTAGCAGACAGCTCCTGTCCTTCTGTGCGTCTGGTGTTAACTGTTAATCAGAGGCTTGATGGCCTGTGGGAATAAACTGTTTCTGTGTCTCTTCCATGAGGGAAAGTAAGAAAGTAAGAAATTTGTTGTGCCCAGGGTGTAATGGATCTGTAGTGGTGTCTCCTGCTCGCTCCTGACTCTGGACATGTATAAGTCCTGAATGGAAAGCAGGTTGACACTGGTTATTTTCTCTGCTGTCCTTAACTGTCCATTTTAGTCTGTTCCTATTTGATTGGAGATCCAAATGAGACAGCGATGGTCGGTGTAGATCTGGATCACTAGCTCTTTAGGCAGGTTGAGCTTCCTGAGCTGGAGCAGGATGTTAATCCTCTGCTGCACCTTTTCATGATAGTGTCTGTGTTGGACTCCCACTTTGGATCCTAGGAGATGGTGGATGCCAGAAACCTGAATGTTTCCACAGCAGACACAGAATTGTTGAGTATGTGATGGGCGGCAGGGTTAGGGGCTCCTCCTGAAGTCCACTGTCATCTCCACAGTTTTGAGTGTGTTCAGCTCCAGATTGTTCTGACCGTACCAGAGGACCAGCACCAGCCTCCTGCCTGTAGGCAGACTCACACGTCCTGGATGAGGCAGATGACCATTGTGTCATCTGCAAATCAAGATGTGGCACCAATACTGATTGTCAAGTCTTTTTAATTGAAGAATTCCTTATTCCTTAATCCATCCACTCCTGAACTACGTCATAAAACAACATTAAACGACAACAACTTTAAACTTTAAACAACTTTAACATGAACATTTGTACTGGCCCTCAGTAAAACAAAGTGACATCTCATATGCAGCATTGTAATCCGTACATTTGATTTGAATTGTCAGACAGTCTAAACTGTAGTATGAAGGTCATAAATGTAGCCATTTGTAAAATAATATTAATAAAAAATACATGTTCTTTTACATTCAGGATGCAACATTTAGAATAAAATCAGAAATCAGTTAATATCTTCATTTAGTTCCATTGTGGTCAGTACACTTACAGCACGTCAGTATGTGGACCGCATCCTTGTGAGACTGTCCTGAAGAGGTTCATTGCATCTTGAAATTTACTCTAGTCTGAGAGGGTTACACTTGTTGCATTGTGTATGACTGAAGAATGTAATATGTCAGAATAATGAAACCCAAACTTGATGTGAATACTTACTGTGGCTCTGAAACCACAGTCGGGCTTGGAAAGTAGATTGGCAAACTTTACAAAATAGTTCTGTAGGCGTGTAATAATCTCAATGAAAGAACACACCAAACTGGATGTGTGTCAATAGCCATGTGGTGATAATATAATTGCACAGACAACAGCTCTCCTGTTGACAAAATGACCTTACTGATCTCCACCTGAAGCAAGGCAGCTTCATTTATTCAAAGTGTTTACATAGGCAAAGAAAAGCATTTGAAAACAACTGTTTAAAATATAAAACATTATAAAAA